>CM073136.1:25227498-25328815 GCA_037039145.1 Fundulus diaphanus
AAAAGCCGCTCACCTCGCTATCCCACCATTCCTGGCATCGACTCCGCACCCACACGTTTCTCTGTACGGATGTTACTGCCGCACAAAACGCCATTGCCAAAAATTTGGCTCTTTCGTTTCGATCTTCTTAAAAAGCTTGCGGCGGTAATGTGCTGGCTCCGGCTGGAGAAGAACTTAAAGAACGTAAGATACGCTGCAGCATTACGAACCATGTTTACTTCCGCAAACACTGAGCACGCTTGTTATGTGTGACGTCATCGCGTCCTCTACAGCGCATGCGGGACACTTAAGTTGCATGAATGCAGTTCACACAGTGATCACATACAAGTCGCATATATTTGGAAGTGTGAACGGACACGCAAAAAAATCCGATTTCACAAAAAAATCGGAATTGAGCATCAAGGCCTGCAGTGTGAACGTAGCCTTACATATCAACTTAGCTGCAGACCAATCGCTCTTTCTGTTGTAGCGTTAATACTGAATGACCATGAAGTAAAAATAATGTATGAAATAATTGTTAAACAACATATATGAAACATATCATTTCTATATTTTATTTATTTAAAGTAAAGATAGCTTAGTTTATTATTTTATTTATATTTCCCACTTATAGAAATTAATTGCTTGACTTTTTAAATTACAGAATTGTGGCACTTTTGTCTTTCCATACCTGTCGGGTCGTCCAAGTCATTTGTGTTTTAAGCTTCTGCTTGTGTGACATGTTTAGATTTGAGCTCCAAATGCCACTAGCTGAACCTTCTTTTAGCGTTTCAGGTTCACTTTATCCACCGCCGCTCACCTCCAGCCACACAGTGATGAGGACACGCCTGGTAGGACCGTCAGTCTAGACCAAGATACAGAACAGTGCAGCCATTAACGTTTTCCAGCCTCCAAACATTACCTATCAGACCTGTTCTAGTTACAACTTCCACTGGCGAAGACACACAATGGGTCTGCTGACAGAAACTGCTGAGTCTGTTAGCGCAATTAGAGGACACAGAGATGAGAGGGCCAGCTGCTAGGCTGCACCTGTGGCTTGAGGCGTGTTCCTCAGGTGACAGTAACGGTTCTTCATATCAAACTGAGGGGGCGACTGCCTGACCCAGAACGGAGGGAAAACTCAAGGGCCCGGGATAGTGCCCCCCTGTTAGCCACTGTGGTGATATCATAGTTTGGATATGTAGCTATGTAACTGTCTAAGAACTACCACTGGTAGATCTTCAAACAGCCAGATAATAATGCAAAGCAGAAGGGAAAATAAAACGTTTTCAGAATGCTTCTAAAAAATAACCGATTTTTCATGTTGTGTTAACACAGTCTTCCCAGGGACTGACTGAATGGAGTGATGGACTACCAGGACGGTGACTTATTGACTCACAATTTGGCAGACGGATGATGTCACAAGCAAAATTTGCGGCCCAGCTTAACAGCAAAGAAAACAGCGGCTACGCCGCTATTTAGCAAACCCTCTAAGTCCCACATGTACCTTCGAGTACCATTAATGCAGCAATGAATGTGTGTATGAGTGCTGGCAGTGTGCTAGGGAACGGAGCTGTGTGCTAAACGCTGCATTACTGATGGTGGCCTGGCCAGCCTTAAGCAACCATAAGCAGGATGTTCTCGGACGACCAATATCTGGAGGACTAACAGCACAGTTTTAGATAGAAACGGAAGCATTTGGGTTTGTTTGAAAGGATTTCCAAAAGAAAGCCTCTTCTCACTGAGAATAATATGTCAGCATTGCTTGAGTTAGCAAAATCTGACCTGAATGATCAATTATTCTTCAGGAACAGTGTCTCTTTTGGATGGATGGTTCTAAAGTAGAGCTGCTTGGCCATAGAAAACCAAACACCTAATGCCAGCTGTTAAACATGGTGGTAGAGCAATGATGATTTGGGGTTATTCTGCAGCAGCAGGCCCGTTGGTTGACCTTTCAGCCGCTGAGTCCATCATCCCGCATCCCTTTAAGTGTGTAAGGTTTCTATCTTTTCCCTGGTATTAGTGGTGTGTGGGGATGTACCATTTCTGCTTTGTTTTTCAGATACACCATACATTTAAATAAATGTAGGAACCTTGTTTAGAACCTTGTAAATACCAGATTGTTTGTTTCAACGAAGTCCAAAACACGATATTAATACATGGTTTCCAATCGATCAATCAACAAATCAATCAGTCACTCAATCACTTACTCTTTATTTCTAGAGCACAGTGTTGTAAATGGCTATGGCTACCAAGGAACCCTGTCTATGATGGGGAAACACTGGCAATATGATAAAAGTAAAGAATAAAAGGCAAAGTAAAAGTTAGAAAATGTAAAAAACTTTAAGACATTCAAATACTTTATATCATAACTTGGTAGTAACAAATAAGACCAATAAAAAGAAAGAAATGGAATAAATGAACAGGGAAGTATCTTCTTACACCTTAAATACCTAGAGATGAAGGCTAAGATATGAAACTTTTAATACCTAAAGATGAATAAATCAGTTAAAAAATATTAGGGTTTTAGGCAAGGCAAGGCAAATTTAATTGTATAGCACATTTCAGTACAAAGACAATGCAAATTGCTTTACACTATTAAAACATAGGAAAATAAAACAGAATAAAAGCAAGTTGGAATAAAATGTAGAAACAAAATAAAACACGGGAAAATAGAAACAAAAGCAAATATTATTAAAAACAGTTGGACTACAAAATTGAACTAGTGATGTTTCAGTCATGTCATGCTTTTAGGCCCATACTTTTCATCATGAAATCAAACTTTCCACCCTGGGGAAAAGATTGGCCCTGGAAACTTTGCCTTTGACCCATTATACGGACTTCTCTGCCTCCAAACCCTCTTTTTTTTTTTTTTTAAAGGTCCTCTGCGAGGTCGACCAACCAAATCAAAGGTTTCACACTCATTGGATGGAATTTTAATAGCTAATGTGTCTTTTTTTGTTTAGGATGTTTGTTTGTTTTTAATATAATGTTGAATTTAAAATGTGGGTCAAAACAGATTCTACCAGCCAAATGTCTCTTTACTGGAACAAGAACAATTGAAACCTAACAAGTCTGATGTTTTTAGCTCGTTTTGATATATTTTAACAGTCCTGTAATCTCGTGCTCCCTCTGGTCCTGGCCACTGCATCCGTATGCCCGGATAAATTCACACTGAGGTCATATGGGTGCCGGAATTTAAATCTTGATCTCATTTTATCAGGTTGGTACAAACGACAAACCTCTGACGTATGACCTGCAGGCTGGTTTCACTTTGCACTGCACATAATTATCCATCTAGGATTTATATATCGGGCAGTTACTAGGCAGATTTAGCTTCAGACTGAGTCAGCTTTATATCATGCCGGGTTTTTTAGGAGCTTTTTTGCATGGCTGCTCCCTGCCAGGCTCCCTGTGGGGGCTCACAGTGAGGAAGGCAGTTTGACAGGCTGAGTCTCACCCTCACAGGATGGCAGAATACCGCCGGCATGAGCTGCTGGGTGGATCCTCTCAGCCCGCTCTCTATGCTGTTACCTGTCCCCACTACTCTGCTGTCTTCTCAGTGACACGTTTTGGTCCTTTCGTAATTATCCAGTGTCGTTTTTTTTTTCCCACTAGGTAATATGCAGCAGAACGAAAAGCAGTGCAGGTGAAGGAGCCATGACTCGCAGCGTCAGCGAGAGTTTTTAAAGAGATGAAGTATGATAGATATGTGCTCAGCAGCCCTTTTTATTATTTGAGGGGGGCCTTCCTCGCTGCCTGCTGACTTACTGCTGTGTTTTTGAAAAGAACCATCTTAAAGGCCTTTTCTGTTAAAATGTCGGTCAGGGTTTTTACAACCCAGCATTGTCTGCACAAGACGATTTTATTAGACTTTTCTAACTTACACAACGGAACAGCGGGCATTAATTTCTCTTTGGAGAAAAAAAATCAACCCTTCTAGCCTGAAATCAGAAATGAGAAGGCAAATCGGTCGCATAACTATTGCTCTAAGTGACGTTATTATGGCCATTTCAGCTAATAAAATACAGACCCTTACAAAGGTGTTCATAGCCCTTGAACTTTATGACATTTTGTCACGTCACAACCACAAACCGCAGTGTTTTTTATCAGGATTTTTAAAATTATGTACAGTTTTTACCGTTTTTGTTTGCAAAAATGGTAAATACGACGGTAAAACAATAAAATAATAAATGAAAAGCCTCCCTGTCCCAGCTGAAGAGAAACATCCCCACATCATTATGCTCCCACCACCATGTGTCAACGTAGGGGTTGTTTCAGGGTAATAGGTAGTGCGGTTTCCTTCCTGTCACATGCCGTTTTACATGTAGACCTCAAAGTTTAACGTTATTCTGATCTGAGCAGGGCACCTTCGTCTCCCCAACAGGTTTTTCTGTGTCTGGTTGTTTGTAATGTGACAAATCGTTTTTTAAAAATGCATTTAAGAAAACGTAAAACCTTTCGGAAGACACTTTAGAACCTGCTCACGTAGTCCAGTTCGACGTTGTAGTCTTTAATTCTGTTAAAGTTGTTGTTTTCATGAGACAAATTCATGTGAGAATCTGCTGCTGACCAAAAAACCATCTGACTCGTTGCGTCCCTCGGCATTTCAGGAGTACGTTGATGCTGCCCCTAATCGTGACGTCCCGCCCAATCATGTCATACACACGTTAAACCATTTTGTGGTGCAGCGGCTCTTTCTCATTGTTCCCGCTGCCGTTACTGAAGAACTGCACTCGAGGGGATTCAGAGATACTGAAAGCAAACCGGGACCAACCACTCATCCCAGCGCCACGTCACTCTATCGTATTGCGTGGTTGATGAAGATTAAAAAAAAAAAAGGCAGAAGGCATCCCATTTTGATCACAGTTTAAAAATAGCCTCACAGAGCCTGCTATTCCGGGAGAGATATGCGAAATATGAAAGATCCTCGCTGCGTTTGTTTCACGCTGAAGAGCCCCTTTTGTTCGGTCACAACTGCGGAGGAGGAACTTGCTTCCTCCACTGTTTCATTTGTACGTAAAAAGACTCTCCTAATAAAGAAGTGAGAGCAGTTTGAGACGGTACACGTTTCTTCATCAGCGAGACCAAATGGTGACCACAGTCAGGAAACTAACAGCAGAGATGTAATCTTGGTGACATTGAGGGAGGGGGGGGGGGGGGGGGAGAGAAGGGTCTTGTTTTTGCTTTAGAATTTGAGCTCTGTCTCACTTCCCCTATCTTTAGTCATTCCTTTTAACAACACTAATAAGCGAGTTCCAGTTAAAGAAGCTGATGAACGTCCTGCAGGTATTATTTCCTCCTTCTTTTCCAGTGCATGCACAGCTACTTTAGTATGACACAAGTGCAGAAAACCACAGAAGTACCAAACGTGCTCCTTGTATGTACGTTCCATCACAGCGAGGCAGCACAAAGTCAGCCGTCATCTGCGTCACCGGTTAACAGAGCGATGCTTTTTTTTTTTTTTAAATCTAGGTCAAAAGGTGCAAAGATGTTGATACAAATGACACAAACCACCAGGGCTAGGAGAAGTAAGCTGCAGCAATTGCCTCCCCGCATGTATTTGTGACATAAACCCATTAAAACAGTTTCTAGAGCGAATCGTTTCCTCCGATGCAGGTGAGTAACTTTTGTCTTTATTTTGTCAGCATCAGAATTAAGGTACAGATTTTGGCAAACTTGCTTTATTTCCAATTGCCTCTCCAACTTGTATTACCTCCATAGCTAGAATGGAGCGCAAAAAAGAAAAGCTATAATTTCCTTCCCACGCTGTAAAAGCAGAACAAACAACCTAGAGTGATGCCTGTGCCACCAAAGCCCGCAGGGGACATCAGTCTGTTTCTCCAAATAATGAGAGCCATTTGATCCCGTTGAGTTTATAATGGACCTAGATGGAAGCAATGTAGCTTGTAAGTTAAATGGCGGCCATTATGGAGGGAACCCTCTTAGCTGATACCTTAAGTCATGATCAACACTCGTTTAAATTAAGTGACGACAGCGTTTGGTTCAGCTTGCTGGTAAACAAAGGACGTTTGCGTAAAAGGGAGATGAGTTGGCTGTGCCGCTGTTTCGCGAATACTCGGCTACATTTCAGTGCACTGCGGAGACTTTGAGGAAGCGGAGGAGGTCAACCCCTCTTCCTCTGAAAGTAGACAAGGTGGATTCAAAAGGCTTTGGTGTGCAATGTTGAGCAATCTCTTCCTGGTTTGCACAGATGACGGTGGAGCAACAGGGAGTTGTTGAGCTCCACATAACAGACACAGTCATGAAGCTCGAGGGTCACAAACGCCGACTAACACTCATGCATGCAGAGGGTGGCTGCAGTAGGACAGCTGCTCTTCCTGTCTCTGTGGGGAGAGCGCGCCACAGATATAAGGCTCAGACGAGTCAACAGAGCCACACAATACCGTTCTGTTCAGCTACGCTCATGCCTTAAACCTCTGTGCATGTTCTGCCGCGCTCTTGATCAGCCCACAAGGTGTATTTTCAGATGCACAGGAAATAGCAGCAAATACCATGTCAGACAATAGCTCGAGTTTGTTTGGTCCTTTATGAACAGCGCACATATTAGGTCAGGCGAAGAAACAGTAGCTGAGGAATAATGACTAATTGTTTGAAGAGGAAGTTACATTTTAATAAATACAATGCTATAGACTGCAACGCTTTCCAAACGTTGCCGTTGGAGACTGAACGATTTGCCCGTTTGGTGCAAAACAGCTCAAGCTCAGACAGATTGGGTGGAGAGCATCTCTGATGAGGTCCTCAATTGAATTTAGGTCTAGACTTTGACTAGGTTATTAACACGATTTTATCTTAACAATTGAATTGTATTAATGGCTCTAGGTTTAGGGTCATTGGTCAGTTTCAAGTCTTTTGCAGCCTCCAATAGGATTGAGTGTACTATCTTTTTCTCTATTTACTTTTATTTAGACAGGTAATCTCATTGCGGCTGGTGGTCTCATTTAAAGGAGAGAAATCCGTAACACAAACATAAGACTTTTTCCCATCAGCTCTGACCAGCTTCCTTGTCTCTGCTGAATAAGGCATCCTCTAGACATCATCCCAACACTGATTGGATGGTGTGTTCAGGGTTATGTGCTTAAAAGGTATGAATCGTTCAGCAAAGCTGTCCATTTACTTCTATGACTGCAGACTGTCTGACTTGCTAGCCTAACTGTCTCTTTCCGAAAAGACACACAAAAGAAGAAGTGAACCCACAGCAGACGGAGCCAGTGTCACACGACCAGTGACCTTTACATAGACAGGTTTTACTGTAACACACAAGATCCTCCTGAGACCTCCAGCGCAGACTTAGATATAAATCATAACAAATCAACTCAATCCAGCTCATGAATTATTAATCTCACAGTAACCCTCGCCCTCTTTCGTCCAGCCATATGAATAATACATTAGTCAGAAGTCTTAATGTCAGGTTATACTTAGGGGCCAAACAGAAGTCAGGACCTCCTCATACAGTATAACAATCACTGCAGACTACTTGTTTAGGATAATAATGCCTTCTCTTAAACAATACCAGAGTTAGAGACCTTAAAAGAAAAGTAAAGCATTTTAAAAATCTGTTCTATTTGAGGGGAATGGTGAACTGCTGCATTTTTAATTAGTGCTATAGAATAGTGGTCCTCAACCCTGGTCCTCAAAGCCTACTCTTCTGCATGTTTTAGATGTTTCCTACTTTAATACCCCTGTTTCAAAATGATGCATTATTAACAGGCTTCCGTAAGTCTTGCTGCAGAAGTAATTCAATCGGTTGAATCAGGTGAGTAATTCTAAAATATGTAAAACCCTGAGGACCAGGGCTGGAGGCTGATTGTTTTCATCCGTCTATCCCATTTGGCCTCCCAGGCAAATAGTCCCTCCAGAAAGTTCTGGGCCTGCCCCAGGGACTTCTTTCTCTCATTTCTAAGGGACAAGCCTGTATAACCTCCAAAAAGCCAGGAAACGTTCTGATCAGCTGACTAAACCACCTCGGCTTATTACACTTTAATGTAGAGAAGCAGGAGTTTCTGTGTGGCCCAGTCACACTATTGCTTATATGCCTTGGTATCTATATCACATTAATAGCAGCCTTAATGAAGTCATGTTCCAGGATGGTGTTTCTATGCTTCTGATACTAACGCGTTCTCTGGCATAAGCATTGCCATTTAGAAATGCCATTTGAATCATACATAAGCGATACTGCTACTCAAAAGTCGCAACAGTGACCTAATCATTTTACCTAATTTCATGATCGGCTATGCATAGCCACAATGCAAACTTTCAAGCTGCACTAATAAAGATTAACTCACCTCGTCATACTAATTGCTTGAAGTGGCTCGTATAGGAGAGCGGCTTGACCTATTTACTGAAAAATTCAGCAAAGCCCTACCTGACCATTGGGCTAGACTGTGCATGAAGCATTGGACTTTCATCCTAAATGGTTGAGCTATCAGTCAGAATGGGGGAAAAAAACTAAGATGGTGACGTCATGCAAAAGCTACTCTGTCCTAATGCAGACACAAAATGCAAACTTTACCTCCTTCATCCCAACACACAATGATACACATGCTTTACTGATGTGACAGGGCTTGATGTTTCACAAAGTGTTTTACACAATGGCTGCCTGATTTTAAGAAACCCAACTGCTATATTGTTTTTGAATCTTGCACATTACCCAGATGTCCTTCACTACTGGCTTTCTTTTTTCTTCCACAATTTCCCCACCATTCCCCCTGAGCCTTAGGATCTTGGTTGCTAAGGTTGGCTTTATGTGTGCACATTGAAGACATGGCAAGTCCAAGTAAGTGGCAAAATACCTCATTGGCAAGAAAAGTTTGAATGCATATTTGCAATATAGCAGCCTGTCAAATATTGTTCTCATTGTAAATAATGAAATCACAATGACCATTACAAATTGTTAAAGTATTCGTCTCTGGTTTAGGCCAAACTAAAATGTGTTTTTAGGAAGGTGATGAGATACGAGATAGTGTCACCCTGTAGAGGAAGCTCATTTCAGCCACTTGTTCAATGGATCTTGTTCTTTGGATTCTAATTTAAATCTAATGGCCATAAAATAGGATCTGAAAGTAGATGGAGAAGTACATCAAGGCGTTCTCCAATTATAGCAGTAGCCAAAGCCCCAATCTGTCTGTGTTCATCTTCATCTCTGTCCTACTATTACTTGTGAACCAGACACCAAGTTACTTGAACTCCTCCACTCGAGGCAGAAACTGACCTGGGGGGAGCAGGCCCCCTCTTCTCAGTTAAGAACCATGATGTTAGGTTTAGAAGAGCTGACTTTTATCCCAGCCTCTTCACATTCATCTGACACCCTTCTATCTATAACGACACCTTGAGATCCTATTGAGATCCTATCAAGATGCTATGGATCAATGGCATAGATGCAGCCCTGGTGGAATCCAATCTGCTCTAGGAACAAGCTTGACTTTGTTCCAAGAATGTGGATGTGACTTTTGCTTTGGATGCACAAGACCTAAATAGCCTTAATAGCAATTCAGGTACCACATTCTCCTGTAGAAACCCTTACAAACTAGCCCACATGTACTACCAGCAGTTGCAGGTCGTTTGTTTGTTGCATGAAGGATTATCACTAACAAGACGAACCACACCACTGGTTTTTCTGAGATTCTCCAATGTCTTCTGTTGTGTTCCTCACTTTGACAGCCAGATAGTGAGCATCCTTTGCCAGGGATTACGTGTCTGCGGGGATCAATAGCTCAAACTGGCGTTTTGCAAAACAGCTTGAATTAAAAAGAGAGAGACAAACCACTTGACAAAAAAGAAGAGAGTGCAGCACTTAAGAGCTTCTGGATTTGGCCCAGTTAGCTGTCCACGATGTGTTGGTGCTGGGAAGAGAGGGAAGTGTTTCAGCAGGGAAGATGGAAGATGCCATGAGAAAATGTTGGGCATTAGAGTGAACTCATTTTCTGAATCTCATCCAGCCACATTAATACACATTTACTCCCTTAAAAGCATTTCATCTGCTGCAGTTTAGTGTCACACACTCAGAAGCGGAGCAGGAACGCAACCTGATCTCAGATGTTGCAGGGTTGTGTGCGATCAATAACTGAGCCCGGCATTAAATTTCCCAAAAAATCAATCATTGTTAGGAGTTGATTCAGACCTTGTGGTTAAGGCAGCTTTTAACTATGATGATAGACAGTGACACAAGAGCCGCTGACCTCTTCAGAGGACTTTTGTAGGTTTTAGTTGGAATTTAAAACAGAAGTAATGGCCGTATTACCACATGTTGATGTTACAAGCACTTGCTGATTACAGCACGTGCAGGACACTGGTGTTCCTCAACTCAGCATAAGGTTAACCCAATGTGACATAACTAAACTGTCATTGGGGCGTGGAGGTGACACAGGAGTACTGCGTGGGGCTCATGTACGGAGGCCTAGACACAGCCGTCCCGGGTTCGGGTTCCGGTCTGTGCACCCTTCTCTCTGAACCCAATTTCCTGACAGCTTACTTTCAAATAGTGCCACAAAAAAAGAACTAAACTTTCAGTCCATAAAACTAAAACTTGCATTACTTTTCACATCTCCATTAGCGTCTTCCTATTATTTTGTCAAATAAAACAAATCCACCAGTGGTAAATTTAATTATTAGGCATGATAGAGAGAGACAGAATCTAAGAAAATCTGCTTGTTCACGCTCCAGCGTGGGCTCCTGAAGTTGTGGAAGTATTGTGCAGAGAGGATGACGACATTCATCCTTTCAGGGTTCAAAAGTCACTCATCTCTTCCTGTTTTACAGGACGCAGACTTGCATGAGCAGGCACAGAAGAAGTCAAACGGCCATGACTTCCCCTAAACGATGCATGTTTGACTCTCCTCTCCTATGACATCCGCCTATGTCCGTTTTACACCAGAGCCTCATTAACCTTGTGTGAGGCTTAATATGGAAGTGGGGCTTGCTGTCATCAGCTAACAACGGTCAGCAATGGCCTTCAGTATGAATAAAGAGCAAAAAGAACAAAGGGGGTGGCATTTGTTTTGGGGTTATAATGGAAAGAAGCATGATCAAACAAAAGATCTCCCCATGTGGGTAAAATAGATTTGAGTTTTGGAAATGGCACCAATCCCCCTACTGATAATACAGTACTTTGTGAAAGTGTTGATAATCTTTTACCTTTTTCACATGTTGTCCTGTCAAAAGCATAAACTTGAATAGATTTTACTTGGATTTTATGTGATTGACCAATGAAGATCTGAAACTATGCTGTGCGCTTGCGTCTAGCCCCTGTGAGTGAAGTTGCTGCCATGTTTCTTGGTATATGTCTCTACCGGCTTTGCAAATCTATAGATTGAATAGTTTCAGCATTCCTGTTTGGAAAATTACTCAAAGTCAGAGTAATACTTGAACTCTCTCAAAATGTATTGTTAGATTTACATTTCACTGTGATGGACTGGCGACCGGTCCAGGGTATACCCGCCTCCTGCCCAGAGACCACTGGAGAAAGGCTTTAAAAAGCTTTTTTTATTTTCAGATGATGGACTGAACAGTGCTTTGTGAGATGTTGTAAGGGACAGAGTCTAGCCCTGTTAGCATGAGTGGAGCTGGCTGTTGCCTCCCCTGTGGTATTCAATCATGGACAGCATTAACTGCATGGCAGGGTCATTAGTCCTGGAGGAAACAAACAACAACCAAATAACTGCACTGTTTATTGTCCCTGTACCTAAAATAATGTTTATTGTACGGTTGGCTTTTTTATTTTATCAACAGCACAAAGCCCTATCCCACCTGCCCCACAAGAAATATATATATATATGTATATGTATATATGTATGTGTGTGTGTGTGTGTGTGTGTGTGTGTGTGTGTGTGTGTGTGTGTGTGTGTTTGGGTGGTAGGCAACAATTAGCATATAATTACTTCTTGAGAAATACAAATCCATAACCTGTTAGTTGATAAAGCTTTTAGTGGATAATGTCTGCTCAGGCCATGTTAGGGGATGGGAACAATTTATTAGGAGAATATGGGTTATAATGCTCAAAGACTGAAATGTTTCCTGATCTAAGCCATTATCTTGACATAGTGTTAAATCACTGCATCAACAATGGGTTTATCAATAGATAAAGGAAGAGAAGAACAAAGTACGTAAAATGGGAAGAAAAAGTTTTTTTTCAGCATTGTAATATAATTTATATGTTCTTTGGATTATGATCAGTAGTTAAGAGAGCGGGTATTAGGTGTCCTCACATAAAAGCATAATGCCAATTCCATTGTTCTTTTGAATTTCTGTAAGTATATCTTACATGTCTGGGTGTTTGCAATTAAAAAGTAATGTGAGATTATGCAGTGTAGTGTGACTAAATTAGAACACTGATTTTGACATTAATTAGTTGGTTTAAATAGGATTACCAGAAATGGGAAGATGCTCTTTGGCAGTTAAAAAGAGAAAGTCGGACAGTTTTAGTTTAGTCCCCTTTGTTAAAAAAAGTTACATTTTGTGCAAATATAATTACTAACCTGAAAAGTAACCCAACTTTTTAAGTTCACAGTTGGTAATGAACTTTGGAGGTTTGAAATAAAAATTAAGAGATCATCAGCATAAAGAAAACGTCGTGTTCAGTGTTACTCCTCCGAATCCTCTGACAGATCGGGTCAGCACAATACTGCCAGAAGTAGAGTAGTTAGATGAAGTAACAGCTAAGGAGCTGACCAATGAGGCAACAGTGATGTGTGCCTTATTTAAGATGAAAATAATTCATTTTTTGATTATTAAAGCAGAATAGACAACATGGGATAAATGCAGGTAGTTAAAGGAGCATAGTGCAAGTTCCAGAGGTTTTGCACAAGTCTGCCCCCTTTGGCGACAAGTTGAAATGACACCACTGTTGTGCACATGCATGGGAGAAAAGTAAAAACAATCACTGCTGTGACTGCACAGGTCTTTTGTTTAGTGGCATAATATCATAATATTATAAGAAAGTTATAAATATTAGCCCGTGTTCTCTTGTTGATGTGTCAATGGTGGTGAGACTCAACAAAGTAACCAGGTGAACGAGAGCGTGCAGCATGTAACACCCACGCGCACGGCCAGAGAATATGACCTGAATCACTTCCTCAAGAAGTGAATACAACTGCGGTAAATATAGGAAAACACATTTTACATGATGGGTGATCGTAAGGGTATGTATTGGAAAGAAAATAAATAACCTTTAAACTTGTGCAAAGTATTAACTGAACCAAAATTTTACCAACACACCAAACCAATGGTCTTATTCCACACTGTCAAATACTTTCTCTGCCTATAGTTTGAGGACATATTGTAGTATGTCATTTAAAGGTGCGTACTAGCTACTGAAAAAGGCGTTGGATATCAGAGAAGGTTATAAATCTTAAGATAGATTTTCGTCAAAACCTTTCCAACCTGTGAAGGAATGGTTTGATCAGAATGATACAATCCTATCCAGAGTGATATAATTTAGTGTTTCCCAACATAAATTAGCTTGCTTCACCAAAGATCCATAAATGGACAAAGTCAACTTTAAGATTCAAACCATGATATGTTACACAATTGCCATATTTCAGCACCATGGCTTGTCAGTGCTATGTGCTGTTGCTTCACAAGGAGAAAGTTGTGTTCCTTGTGTAGAGTTTGTATTTTCCCATTGGGCACATTTGGTTTCCTCCCACGGCACTAAACGTTAATCGGAGACACATCATTTCCCTTAGATGTGTGCAAAGAGTTGTTGGTTTTTCAATGATTGACTTGTCCAGGGTGGGCCCCACTCCTCACCTATCTGTAGATAGGAACCGACCCCCACAACCCTAAAAAGGATTAAGCAGGGAAAGATAATGATTTGATAGCTTTATGATCAATATTTTTCATAATGTAGTGGAGGGAGGAATATAAGACGATGATGAGAACCTTGGCATAACTTCCAAACATATCAGACCAAATTGTCAAAATATAGACTGGCCATCTCTCCATGAGAGAGAGGCCTGCGTGTGCGCCTCTTGTAGCACGGAAAAATTTCAAGGAAATCACTTCATATGAGAAAGAAAAAGTGATCAATTGTGCTGCTTGCTGGCATCTCTCTGCAGATTCTCTGTGTGGACAGTGGTTAACAGTTTGAGCAGCATGTACTTTTATTAGAAACTGACTCAACTTCGCCATAATGATGTCAGCCATGTGCACTTGTAGCCTGCAGCTGTATTCAGAGGAAACAGAGATCGGGCACAGGCTTCTTTGTAGTTTAGTATAATTTATGAGATCAATGCTAAAGCATAAAGGAGCATTCTTTCCCCATTTCATATATTATGTTGTTGTGTTGTTCAGAAACCATTTTTTAAAACCAGACTGTTGCAAAAACACTATTTGCATCTTTTTGTGGACTTGTATTTAACCAGAAACTAAAACTCTTGATGACTTTTAAGTGGGTGTCTTGGCTGAGACTCAAATCAGGACAAGTTACTGCTCAAGCACAAGACAACTTTTAATAATTGCATTAAACATTTACACGTTTTTCTTATCTTATCATCAGTTAGGAACACTTACACTTTAAAATATTGAGCTTCCGTTTATGTTTGAGGTTGCTTTAATTTATTTTGGAAAGAAATATCTTGATAAAATATTATTAGAGGTAGTAACAGTTCTTGTCTTTTTTTTGGGTGCAGTTTTTTTCCTTTTTTTTTTTGAAAGGATGACCCTGGCGTATTTTTGTGGATAAAGTGACTTTTCAGAAGATATGGTGATACATGCAACAGGAAATATAGTGACGTTTATAAGCCTAGGCTTAAAACCTAAGGGGGTAGTGACAAAAACATTTCAGTTCCTCTTTGTTTTGTACTTCTGGTTCAGGTATATATCATACTTCTCTACAATTTGCACACTACTTGCTCAGCAACAGGTCCTGTTTCATTAGAAGGTGATTTACGTGTTAAATGCCGTTCTAGATTAATGAAGATCTGATCGAAGGTGAGCGAATGAATGACTTGCTTTTTAAACATATGGAATTAATGAATAAACCTTTTTCATGATTTCTTTCCCCTCAAGATAACTTAAAGCACAACAATCAGGTTGAATAGGTAGGTTTCTTTGCTATTTAGCTACTTTTTAGATTAATTTTGGGTACCAGATAATCGGAAAATAAATTATTCAGTAGGATCTATCTGATGATTGATGACTGCTTAATTCTAAAGCTGCAAGCCATGGTGAGATGTTTTTATAAAATGGAAAAAATTTAAATAATTTTCTTTATGTTTATTTAGTAGAATAAACATAATTTATTAATCACATCCAAAGATGTGTGACTTTCTCTACAGCTGTTTATTTCAGCCCTGATCCTTCAGGCTCAATGATATTTTGCTTCTTCAACACAGGGTTTTAAATCAGTGGTTCATTAAGAGCTTTCTGCTGAACTTGGTGCCCTGCTGAGGAAGTAATCCAGACATTAAATTCTGGTGTGCTGGAGCAGGGACACATCTAAAACACGCAAGACTGGACTTGAAAATCACTACTCTCCAACTCTCATTTCAGTTTAATTTGGATTTTGTATAAATATTCTGGTCTTCACTAGATTCTAGGGTTTCTTAAATCTAATCTTAAGTTTACAAAACCACACACCAGAAATTCAACCATGTCCAATTTTTTTTTTAAACCTGAAGCCAAAAACTGAAGAAAAAAAAGAATTTCTGTGAGAAGTAACTACACCCTCAAGATTCTAGATATGCTTCAAATGCAAATAAGCTCAGTCACGTACTATGACTTTTCAAATTTCTACACCAGCAGCTCACTCTGGTTGCATACAAAGGTTTTCCCGATTAAATTATTACATAGTTACGATGCAATAATTATTGTTTGCTTATTATGTTGTATTTCTGTGATTTACACTTTGTTTTTGCGCTCTTTGTTTGTAAGCAAAGCGCTTTTGTGTATATTTACACTATCAAGACCAGGTGACCGGTTGTACGGTATTGCGCATGCACACAATGAGTAAACGAGGAGATGCAATGGAGCCGAGCGGCTCATCAATGGCCAGCGGAAGTGCGAGAAGAAAGAGGAAAAGTGCGAGATAAAGTGTGAAAACGAGCCGAGAGGGATAAGACAAGTCGCACCAAGCTGTCCCCTTACTGTGAGGCATTGCTGGATGGTCTGCTGACTCTCATTGTAGCTACGACAAATGTCGCCATCTCGCTTTCTGATAGCCAGTCTGATAGACTGCCGGCACATCGCACACGACAAGGTCTATGTCTGCTGATCGTGCCTGGTGCACAGTTCCTTTCAAGTTCAAAAAAGACAAAGTAAACACTATCAATACGAAAGCTAAATTGTCATATTGCTCAGATTTCCTGCATAACTTAATCCAATTTCATTTAACCCTAAAGCTGTGTATTCTTCTGGGTTCCCATTTCGTTTGGCTCTGATCTCTGTGTGCCTGTGGACTTCTTCAAAACCGTCAGATTTTTTTTTCTTCCATAATGAAAAAAACAAAAACAAAAAACAAAACAAAAAACGTCAGATTTTGACCCCTGATCCAACCAAAACAACTGAACCATATCCTGCTGGTTGATATTATTTACTGGCATCCATCCTTAACTTCAAAAGCAGTTCGTACATTAATGAGATCAATTGTACGGCCAAACAGTGTTTTGTTACACCTAAATATATAATAATAATTTAACTCTTGCACTGGTGTCTTTACAAGACAGCTTCAGCAGACTGGCCCCTTAAAACATCTGTTTTAATGTCGGCAAACAAATAGGATTTAGACTTGTTTCATATGTTAAAACATTTGAGAAATTTGGGTAAAAAATCTATATTAAAAGCATTCTATGACCCATTTGACAAAAAGCTTCCTTGTGGCAAATCAAAGAGAAGCTTTAAGACCAATCTGTCACCAAAGTGACTTTATTATTCCTGCTGCACGATTCTTGTTACATTTTTAAAACAAAAGCGTCTCTTTCACGAAAATAGAACATGCTTTCCTGTATCATTTCCCTTTCTGGTTCTTTCATGTCATCTTCCTTGTGATCGTTCCAGCCAAACAAGACTCAGATCACTGAGTCCTTCGCCATCAGTTGTGAATCTGATTGGCGTCTCATTGAAGTGAACGGGATCACAGTGAAGCTGTGGAGCAATGGAAACCATGAAGAAGGTTTGCTTGAGACCTGCTGTAGAAACAAACATTGGTTCTCAGGTGTTGGAGGCTTGAGCCCGAGTTCAGTGCAGGCTCTGCTGTTGGTTTAAGTGATTCTGGCCAACACTGGAAGTTTTGTTTATGTGTTGGTATAACATGAAGGCGAACTGTGATTTTTGAACAAGAAGAAGAAAAAAAAAAAGATGCTTGCTGCCAAAAATTTCCTCCCACTGTTATGATCGTGAATCAGGCAAACCCAGTATTCAAACCCAACAAGTGAGGTTAAGGCAAAAAACAGGATTTTAATAATGAAAACAGGAACAGGCGAGCTCAATAGTCAAAAGGGCAGTCCAAAATCCGGTACACAAAAAGCAGTCCAAAATAGGCAGAGGTACAGACAGGGCAAAGCAAGCTCGGATAACCATAGGACAGAAACTAGTCGGTAAACCGGTAAATCAGTCAGACAGGGCAGGAAAAACAGATCAGGGAACAGGCTGGCTCAGAATCAAAAAGGCTCTCGGGTTATCGTCAACAGGTCAATCAGAATAAAGAATGCTGGAACTAAACTCACCGTGGCTCGTTAATGATCTGGCAGATTGCAGAGGTTTGTGGCAGGACTATATAGGGGAGTGAACAGGTGAACAGGAGTGAAGACTAATTATAAGTGAGCAGGTGGATCTAATCAAGGCAAGAAAGCTGACAGATTGCTGAGGGGAGACCAAACAGAACTGATAAAGTGACAGGTGGAAAACAGGTAACCTAAACAGAACAACATGTCTAAAACAAAACCAAACAAGACCCCAAAAGCAGAAACTTAACTAATAAATCTGATAACATAAACCAAGACAAAACCCAAATCGTGACAGAACCCCCTCCTCAAGGCCGGATTCCAGACGGCCTCAGAAACAAAACAGACTAGCTCGGGTGGGTGGAGGGAGGTACAGGACGGAGGGCTAGAATCAAATAAATGTCCAAATAAAAACTCAAACAAAACAAGACGAGTCAAGTTCTCAGGCGGGCGTCCAGGAGGACGGCCCCGACGAGTCAGGTTCTCAGGCGGTCGTCCAGGAGGACGGCCCCGACGAGTCAGGTTCTCAGGCGGTCGTCCAGGAGGACGGCCCCGACGAGTCAGGTTCTCAGGCGGTCGTCCAGGAGGACGGCCCCGACGAGTCAGGTTCTCAGGCGGTCGTCCAGGAGGACGGCCCCGACGAGTCAGGTTGTCCGGCGGACGTCCCGAAGGACGGCCTCGGTGTGTCAGGTTGTTCGGCGGACGTCCCGAAGGACGGCCTCGGCGTGTCAGGTTGTCCGGCGGATGTCCCGAAGGACGGTCTCGGCGTGTCAGGTTCTCCGGCGGACGTCCCGAAGGACGGTCTCGGCGTGTCAGGTTCTCCGGCGGACGTCCTCGGCGTGTCAGGTTCTCCGGCGGACGTCCTCGGCGTGTCAGGTTCTCCGGCGGACGTCCTCGGCGTGTCAGGTTCTCCGGCGGACGTCCTAGGCGTGTCAGGTTCTCCGGCGGACGTCCTAGGCGTGTCAGGTTCTCCGGCGGACGTCCTAGGCGTGTCAGGTTCTCCGGCGGACGTCCTAGGCGTGTCAGGTTCTCCGGCGGATGACCTCTGTGAGACAGGTAATCCGGCGGGTGTCCTGAAGGACGGCCCCGGTTAGCAACGATGTCCGGCGGCCGGTGGCGGAGCAGGTCTCTCATAGGCCGGCGGCGGAGCAGGTCTCTCATAGGCCGGCGGCCGAGCAGCAACCTCGGGGACCGTCGGTAGAACCGGACCCTCAGGAACCGACGTCTGGAGAGAGAAAGAACAGAACCTGCCGCCGGACTAAAGGCTGGAGACAACGCCGGACTAAGAGCTAGAAGAGAGGCCTGGTTAAAGAGTTCAGGAGGCGTCTGGCTACAGAGTTCAGGAGGCGCCTGGCTACAGAGTTCAGGAGGCGCTTGGCTACAGAGTTCAGGAGGAGCCTGGCTACAGAGTTCAGGAGGAGCCTGGCTACAGAGTTCAGGAGGAGCCTGGCTACAGAGTTCAGGAGGAGCCTGGCTACAGAGTTCAGGTTCAGTCGGCCCCTGGCTACTGGCTTCAGGTTCAGTCGGCCCCTGGCTACTGGCTTCAGGTTCAGTCGGCCCCTGGCTACTGGCTTCAGGTTCAGACGGCCCCTGGCTACAGGCTACAGGTTCAGACGGGGCCTGGCTACAGGCTACAGGTTCAGACGGGACCTGGCTACAGGCTACAGGTTCAGACAGGGCCTGGCTACAGGCTACAGGTTCAGACGGGGCCTGGCTACAGGCTACAGGTTCAGACGGGGCCTGGCTACAGGCTACAGGTTCAGACGGGG
This sequence comes from Fundulus diaphanus, assembly GCA_037039145.1. Taxonomy (NCBI): domain Eukaryota; kingdom Metazoa; phylum Chordata; class Actinopteri; order Cyprinodontiformes; family Fundulidae; genus Fundulus; species Fundulus diaphanus. The sequence goes on from CM073136.1 coordinate 25,246,925, forward strand.
CCTGGCTACAGGCTACAGGTTCAGACGGGGCCTGGCTACAGGCTACAGGTTCAGACGGGGCCTGGCTACAGGCTACAGGTTCAGACGGGGCCTGGCTACAGGCTACAGGTTCAGACGGGGCCTGGCTACAGGCTACAGGTTCAGACGGGGCCTGGCTACAGGCTTCAGGTTCAGACGGGGCCTGGCTACAGGCTTCAGGTTCAGGAGGCCCCGGACTACAGACTTCAGATGCTCCCAGACCCTTTAACACCCAGAACCTCATCAATAACCCTTCCAGAACCTCCGACAAAGACAGTTTGGTCAGCCACTTGGGAAATTGGCTGTCAAGCCAAAGATGAGGGGGTAAGAGCTTCCGAAGAGGTCCAGGGGCCTCTAAGTCTCCATGGGGCTCTGGGTGCTTGTCTTCTCGGCGAGGCCCCCGACGGAGCTTGTCGTTCGGGCGAGGGCCACGACGCCGCTTGTCGTCTGGGCGAGGGCCACGGCGCCGCTTGTCGTCTGGGCGAGGGCCACGGCGCCGCTTGTCGTCTGGGCGAGGGCCACGGCGCCGCTTGTCGTCTGGGCGAGGGCCACGGCGCCCAGTGTCCCGATGAGCCCCCGAGTTGCGGCCTGAAAGAGGGCTCGTCTGAAACCCCTCATCGTGGGCCTGTGGTAGACCCTCCTGGGTTCCCACGTCGCATACTGGCGGCGGACCCTCCTGGGTTCCCACGTCGCAGACTGGCGGCGGACCCTCCTGGGTTCCCACGTCGCAGACTGGCGGCGGACCCTCCTGGGTTCCCACGTCGCAGACTGGCGGCGGACCCTCCTGGGTTCCCACGTCGCAGACTGGCGGCGGACCCTCCTGGGTTCCCACGTCCCAGACCGGCGGCGGACCCTCCTGGGTTCCCACGTCGCGGGCCGGCGGCGGACCCCCCTGGGTTGCAGCGTCTCGGGCCGGCTGCGGACCCTCCTGGGTTGCAGCGTCTCGGGCCGGCTGCGGACCCTCCTGGGTTGCAGCGTCTCGGGCCGGCTGCGGACCCTCCGGGGTTGCAGCGTCTCGGACCGGCTGCGGAGCCTCCGGGGTTGCAGCGTCTCGGGCCGGCTGCGGAGACAGTGCTGCCTTATAGCTGCCGGAGGCCGGCACTGGAGCTGAGGTAGGAGGCGGGTCCTCTGGGACAGGTGCAGGTGCCGGGGCGTCGGCTGGACCCTTGGGGACAGGATTGAGTCCACTATAGAAACCTTGGAGAGCCGCTCTATAGTGCCCCTCGACCTCCTTTAATTTTGCCTCCAGCTCCTCTGAATACTGGCAGAAAAGAACCTCCCTAAGGTCTTTAATAATAGGGGCAAAAGCTCTTAACTGGTCCTCCAGAGCCAGATCCTCAGCATCACGGGCGCCAACAGGAGGCGCTGTGGGCTGCTCAGCTCTGGGAAGCACCGGACTCCGATCCACTGGGCAGGAAGTGGCAACGGACGGGCGCGGTACTGACTCGCCTGTCGGCCGAACAGAACGGGTGAAGGAGCGACCCACAGGTTTCCGTCCCCTCCTCCGACGGCGGGACGGCAGGACTTGCTGGAGGTTTGATCCTGTCGGTAGAGCCGGGATCGGTGGAGCCCACAGCGTTCCCTGCATCTCCTCCTCTGGAGGGAGAGAGAAAAAAAAATCCGGGCGAAGATCCCGCACCACCTCCGCTTCGACCTCCATAAACAAAGTTGGTTCTGGATAAAACCCATGGGCAGAGCCGACAGCGGTGTCGCTGGGTGAGTGATCCCTTCTATTCTGAGTTGAATCTGAATTTGTGACAAAGAGCCCTCCCAATCGTAAACTCGGAGCAGGCAGCGGGTTACTGCTGCTGCGGCTGCTGGAGAGATGGCGTCTGGGACCGATACCAGGGGGACAGAACGCCAATCTGGAACCCTCCCAAGCCATAGCGTGTGGAGGGGAAAAAAAAAAAACCTCTAAAAACTTGTTGGGCGATAGGTTTTAGTGGGCCAGATCATTCTGTTATGATCGTGAATCAGGCAAACCCAGTATTCAAACCCAACAAGTGAGGTTAAGGCAAAAAACAGGATTTTAATAATGAAAACAGGAACAGGCGAGCTCAATAGTCAAAAGGGCAGTCCAAAATCCGGTACACAAAAAGCAGTCCAAAATAGGCAGAGGTACAGACAGGGCAAAGCAAGCTCGGATAACCATAGGACAGAAACTAGTCGGTAAACCGGTAAATCAGTCAGACAGGGCAGGAAAAACAGATCAGGGAACAGGCTGGCTCAGAATCAAAAAGGCTCTCGGGTTATCGTCAACAGGTCAATCAGAATAAAGAATGCTGGAACTAAACTCACCGTGGCTCGTTAATGATCTGGCAGATTGCAGAGGTTTGTGGCAGGACTATATAGGGGAGTGAACAGGTGAACAGGAGTGAAGACTAATTATAAGTGAGCAGGTGGATCTAATCAAGGCAAGAAAGCTGACAGATTGCTGAGGGGAGACCAAACAGAACTGATAAAGTGACAGGTGGAAAACAGGTAACCTAAACAGAACAACATGTCTAAAACAAAACCAAACAAGACCCCAAAAGCAGAAACTTAACTAATAAATCTGATAACATAAACCAAGACAAAACCCAAATCGTGACACCCACATTTAGACCAGGATGCTTGTTACAATACAAAGATGCTGCGATGTATCATTGCATGCTGGTAGAAATTGTATGAGTCTGCACTGGCAATGCTGTTTGGGAACATCTGAAAGCTCCTTCGTGAGAAACATGAGTGGGTTTTCAATGTCAGCAGCCTTGGCATCATATAGATGGAGCACAGTGCCTGCTCTGTGTGAACTAATTCTTGCCTGTCAGATGGCAAACCACACATTAGAGGAGGTTCCTTTGATCGACAGGGCGAGAGAAGCCTGGATTGGTTAAAAGGTCCCAAATTGTATGTTGTTCCAAGTAATTCATTATTTTCTGTAAAAATATTATATACCTGATGTCATGAGTAGAAACATTTAAGATCAAAGTTTGTTCCTATAGTCATGTGTTGCACTGACAAAAAATACAAGATGGATTATATGGCTAAATCCACATCTTCATACTACAACTTTAAATCTCTTTCTTGTGCCTGGTTAAAGCTTTAATATGAATGTCTAAAATGTAGAGTCTGGCCATTGTCAGATCCTTTAATATCAGATTAAAACAAACATTTTCATTTGGATGGCTGTTTATGTCTCTCACAGAGACATTTAGAGATTTTTTTTTTAAAAACACGAATTAAAATGTCCAATGTGATCTTGTGCTTAAAGAGTAAAGGGGTTGGATATTAATGTATTTTGCATTTTTCACATTGTTATTTGTAAAACAATTTGAAAAACCATGGATTGTTTTACTTCCACCTTATTATGCACTATTTTGTGTTGGTAACAACATGAAATCCCTTTGAAATAGACTAAAGTTTGTGGTTGTGACATGATAAAATTAAGAAAACTTCCAGGGGTATAAATAGTTTTGCAAAAGCACGGTAGTAACTAGTTTTTAGAGCTAAGGTTTAGAGAGTGAAACTTTCCGTGCCCCCATAGTGATGCTGTAGTGACACCATTATGCACTAGAGATGGTCTGGAGGTAGTGGCATGGATTGAGCTAAATATACATACGTAATGGCTGCAGTGACCCCACGGAGGACGGGTAAATCCAGACGGTTACACTGGATTTTATATAGGGGTATTTGCGTGAAGCGGTTTGAGAACAAATGCACATCTAACACTTCAGATTTTTATTTGTGAAACATTTTGGAACTCACTGTTTTCCTTTCACCTCGTAATTATACACCAGTTTGTGTTGGTCTGTGACATAAATCCGGATGTGTTTTTCATTGAGAAACAAAGATTTCTTGTGATTTCCTCTTCAGTCTGTAAATCTTTTTTTTTTTTTCATCTGTATCTTAATTTGTGTGTGCTTGGACTTTTTGTGAGAACATATATGTTTGCTAAACCACACTTAAGGGACTTTCCTTCTTTTCTGAAAACAAATACAAGGCAGATTAAATTCTCAGATTAAGGCTGCAAAGCCATTTCAGAAGATATCTCCCTGATACGCTGTCCTGTCAGGTGACAGAAGCACAGCTGGGCGCGTGTGCATGTCTTGCTTTTGCTGGTCGCTACTCTGCACCTCTGCACCTGCTCAGTACGGCTGCAAGCGAGAGGAAGATGCATGTGAAAAAGCCAGACAGGAAGAAGCTTTGTACCTTACTGACAGCGACAAACGCCTCAGCTCGAGCTGATTGACGTACGTTTTGGTTAAAGACGGCGCAGAAGTGACAAATAATGACAGAAGCAGGCTTCTCTTTACCTAATGCAACATCTGTTTTTGGGGTAAGTTGCTTTTAAAAACTCCTGGGGAGTTTTGTTACACTTGTTTAAAAAAAAGAAAAGAAAAAAGGGGAAGTTCAGTGTTTTATGACTTGTAGCAAAGTTTTGTGGGTTTTGAATGACTATGAAAAGTACCAAAAGCTACACGGACCTGAATCAGTGTTTGTGCTGTTTGAGAATTTGGTGGAGGAGTGAACAGCTACCGTCCTTTGTTTGTGTGTGAGCGTATGTGGTGGAACGAGGCAGCTTGCGCTTATTTTTCTAATGTGCTGGCACACTGTCAGTGAGCCAGGAAAGGCCCCCTCCCCTGTTTTAATAAGGTCTATTGTGAGCGTGTGCTGAGCTTTAAGTTTGAACTATTTAGGGAGACTTTGGAACGGAAAGTGACTAAAGGAAAGAATAATAACGAGAAAACAGAGGAGCGGAGCATTGCGCCACTATAAAACACATGTCAGATCTGCTTGCTGGTTTATTGTTGCCATTCAATACTTGTTTTTTTTTTTTATTTTTATTTTTTTTCACAAAGCCTTCCTGGAGACTCTTACAACCATTATGTTCTATATACAGTGCATTGTAAAAGCACTCACAACACTTGAACACTTTTTCACATTTTGTCACAGTAATTTCACTGTATTACCAGGATTTTAGGTGCTAGTTAGATCAAGACAAAGTAGTGAATATTTGTGAAGAGGAATAAATGTTTTGTGTTTTTAAAGTTTGGCATGCATTTGTACTCGATCCACTTTACCCTTGTATCCCCAAAATAAATTCAGTGCATCACCTACTTTTTAAATAGACCTTCATCAAGGCTAAGGCACACAGCAGACAGGTCAGAGATGAAGTTGTGCAGAAGTTTAAAGCAGGGTTGGGTTTTGAAACAATATCAAAAGCTTTGAACACCTAAAACAACTGGCCAGTTCTCAAGTAGATATAACTGGCACGACTGAAAATCTAGCAAGATGTGGCCCCCCGCATAAGCTGATAGACCAGGCAGAGAGAGCATTAATCAGAGAAGCAGTTTTGGTAACTCTGCAGCTCATCCACAGGCAATGTCGTTTAAGGTGGGAGAATCTGTTGACAGGATAACTATTAGTCATGCATTCCATAAATCGGGCTTTTACAGAGGTCATTGTTGAACGAAAGCCGTAAGGAGTCTGGTTTATAGTTTGCCACAAGCAATGTGGTGAACACAGCAACGAGATGGAAGAAGGTGATGTGGTCAAACCTAAACTGAGCTTTTTTGCCTACACGCAAAACATTGGAGAGGCACCTCACTTCGATCGCAGGGCTCCGCCATTTTTGCAATTAATGCTGGAAGTTCACAACAGATGTTTTGGACATTTCTTTTTCTTCGTATAGCATGCGGAGACTGAGAGAAATGTAAGGAAATCTAAACCTAAAACCGGTGGATTTAATACCTAAACCTAATTTAATCCCTGTGGTTTAGTCCCTCTTCTGAGGCCTAACCCTAACATTGGTGAGTGAGAAACCTAAACCTAAGATCAGTGGATTTAATGTAACTTTATTAACTTTCTGTTGAGACCAACTTCTGGTGATTTCATTAGACTTCCGGTGTGTACTTCGGGCATATATTGTAAACTACAACCACAGTAAGGTACTCCTGAAACATTACGTGTGGTGGAAAGCTAACAATGCCCATCGCTGTGAAAACACACTCCCTATAGTTGAACATGGTGGTGGCAGTGTCATGCTGTGGAGAAGTTGTTCTTTAGCAGAGACAGGGAAACTGGTTTGAGTGGATAAAGAGATGGATACAAACTAGGAAGAAAGCCTGTTAATGACTCAGAACTTACAGCTAAAGGTACAATAGAGGGCTTTAGATTGTGTATTATAATGGCCTATTTGAATGGTCAAAGTTCACCCCTCAATGAAATGGGAAGGCTGGGGTAAGACTTGAAAATTTATATTCAGTCCATCTCCATCCATTCCAGAATCTTTGGAAAGGGGCAAAAAAATTAGGTCTCTAGATGTAAAAAGTTTGTTGAGCGATATCGCCAAAGATTTGCTGCTGTAATTGCAGTAAATATAGGTTCTAAAAAAAGTGCTAGCGCAAGGGGCTGAATACAAAAAACACACGAAGATTTTCATTTATAAGAAAAGTTTTAATTTTTTTCCCCACTTAACAATTATCTGGTACCTTGGGTTGGTCTATCACAAAAATCCCAATAAGATACATTGACATTTGTGGTCGTAATGTGACAAAAGGTGCAGATGCTTCTGAATAGCATTACAAAGCCGATAGTAAATGTGTTGTTTATGGTAACAATAGTGCAGGTTAATGATCAATATGAGTTTGAGGCTAAAAAGGTATTTCTTTCTGGGCTTTTTCACACAGGTGATCTATGGATGACGGCTGCAGGCACTGGCCAGTGCACACCAGTGGATGCCATGTTTGACATTTTGACTCAGGAAGCGCCTCTACGACACAGAGGGCACAGAGACAGGCTCCAGTGATGATCCCCATATGTTTAACTCAAACTAAATGCACACCTGCACATGTGGATGGTTCCCTCCAGCGACCAACGGTGCGGTTTCCCTTCCGTCTTCATCATCCCCACTCAAGAACTCATTGACGAAGCGCGGCATCCCACAGAGGCACCTATGACAGCCCGGAGGCCGAGAGAGTTCATCCATCTTAAGTGGTGCGAATGAGAAAATAAGAGTTGCTTTCACTTAGCTGGATTTCCCATTTTCATACTCAGCATCCTGGTTTCACACCAGCACCCCAGACACCAGGATAAAAAGTTAGCTGTCAGCAGAAATCTCCAGGGGGGAGATTGTGCGAATAGGTTTGATTTCTCAGGCACCATGCAGTCAGACGACCTCTTCATCCGCAAGTTCCGCCGTCAGAACGTGCGCCCCCCCCTCGCTACTGTCAATTTTGACCCCAAACGGGAAGCGGGAGTGGTGGAGTGGCCTCCCAGGAGGCCCGGCGATGGCGCGGATGCGGACTGCAGCCTCACTCCGAGCCGCGTGGGGTTGAATCTGCGATCCGTGGGACGGGGCCACATCATGCAAAGGAGCAACAGCGATGTAACCCTGGGAGACTTGGACTCCTCTGGGAAAACAGGAGGGAAAGTAATCCGAGCGGTTGGTGAGAAAGTGGGTACGGGGCCTCAGGGACACTCAGGTGTGCACCTGCACAGGGAGTACGGCAGCCTGTCTTCACTGGAGAGACAGACTCAAGCCCAGGAGTTGAGTGGAGAGAACCAGGGGCCCCTGAGTCCAAGTGCTCTCCGCTTTAAAGACCCTTTTCTGCTTTTAGGATTGGGGAACAACCCTCCAGAGCCTGATGAGTACTTCCGAGATCTGCCCAGGTCCATTGGAGACTCCCCGAAACCTGCTAAACCACCCAAGCCTGAAGGTCTCAGTAAAAAGTCCAAACCTACGCCTCCTCAAATCCCCCAACCAGGCCCGTACGACCACCTCGGAGGCGGAGCGTGGGTCAGGAACTTTGCCCACTACGATGTTCAGAGCATCCTGTTCGACCTCACAGAGGTCGCCACCAACAGGGACAGTATCGGACGCAAGAAGAACATCACCTCGGGGGCTTCGGCTGCCTCCCAACTCCGCCCCCTTGCCCAGTCCACACCTGCCTCACCAGCACAGGGAGGGGGCAGCAGCGGAGGGAACACCGACGACCAGGAGCAGTCGCTGCTGCTGGACGAAGGCGACGGCAACGACAACGAGCTGCTCCTCAGCTGTCCACACTTTCGGAATGAGACGGGAGGAGAGGAGCAGGTGGGCCTGTGTCGATCGCCCGGCAGGAGGGAGCTCTGGTCGAGTGTGCGGACCCCTAATGATGCAGTGTCTGTCCTGGAGGAGCCCAGGGAGAGCAATGTCCAGCTGCAGGGGAAGAGCAACTTCTTCATAGAGCATGCAGATCTGGGAGCGCATTACTATCGCAAATATTTCTACCTGAAAGGTGTGTGACACGCTTCTTTTTTTGTTTAATTTACAAAATAAATATTGGTACAGCTGCTGGTACAACTAACTAAACATTTATGATAAATATAACTACAATACAAATGCATCCATTTCTCCAGGCTCTTAAATACAACATAAAAGCCTTTTTCTTTTTAGTCACTGAGCACCAGGCTGGACAAGGGCAGAAAGATAAAACATTTTCTGTTCTGCGCGAAAGACGCAGCGTTTCATTGAGTCGATCAGCTTGTGACACTGCCGGGATGTTAAAGATTCAGTTAAATGCTAACGTGGAGCTTTTCAGAAAAAAAATACATTCCAGGTGGGTGTGTACGTGGAAGAAATAATAACCTCATAGTCACTGTCAGGTGGGGGATCAGTCATGCTGTAGCCTTGTGTCTCTTCCAAAGGCCCAGGAGACCTTATTGTCATCATGGCTTATTAAAATACCTTGAGATTTTAACAAGAAATCTTGTGGCTTTTGCCAGAAAACCAAAAAGGGGCCATCATCGTGTCTTTCAGCAGAATAATCCAAATCATATTGCCAAAATAGAAATGGCTCGCGAGACCCAAAATCAACCTTCTTCCATGGTCATCTCAGTCTATCCTACAGGAAACCTGTGGAATGAGGTGAAGAGCAGACAGCATAGCAGAAGAGCCAGGACTCAGGATGATCTTGAGAGATTTTGTAAAAAAAAAAAAAAAGAAAAAGAAAAAATAGTCAAAGCTCTCTCACTTCTTCTCCTCCAAACCTGTGAAATGGAGAAAACCAAATCAAATCCTATTTATAAAAGGAGGTTGTACAAAGTATTGACAGTAAAGGTACCATAACCGCAGGAGTCCCTGTGATTATGTCAGCAAATTATGTATTACGATTTTTCCCAGAACTAATACATCTACTTAAATCAAAGGCTGGATTTTTCAAAACAGAACAGTGGGAGGTTATTCCTCTGCAATTTCTTTTAGAAATCTTTATGAGGGTGCTAAGAAATCCACCCAGCACTGTACGTTGACACCCAACATGCCTTTTTGCATTGTTTGCACAATTATCATTGTTACGGAAAAGATGGTAGAGGTAAAGTTAGCTCAGAACTGTTCATATTCGCTGACAGATTCAGATGTGAAATAATTTCCATTCAACCAAGCAGCTTTTTGCTGAGTGGAAATGAGACAAGCATGGTATCAGAAGTAAGATTTAATTCATCTACTTAAGTTTACACAGACCAGCTGCGTCCAAGTCCGGAAGGCCTACTTTCCATCACCCTAATCTTTTAGGTCCATACTTAATGTTAATGTTACTTCCAATCAGAAGGAACTACTGTTAGATAGTGAAGATGACTGTCCCTTTAAATTTTAAGTGGTTCAGCCCAGAGCCTATTTAAGTTCAGGTTCAACCAATCAGCAAGCACAATCCCTTTGAATGTCTTATATGTGAGGTGTTTATATGCTGCAACATTTTTTACCTGTATGGTCCAGCAGTTGACTAATTTTTAAGTCATATGTCCTGTTCTTGGGATTCTTTTTTTTATTTAACACCATAGAGTATATCTTTAATTGATACCTTTTGTACTTTATAAGTGTGATAGTTTAATCTCCCTCTCTCTGCTCCAGTATTAAACTGTGATTGTCTTACAGAGCACCAGAACTTCTTTGGGATTGACGATCGCCTCGGCCCAGTGGCCATCAGCTTCCGCCGAGATGAGAAAGAGGGATCCAGCGGGGCTCAGTACAATTATAGAATCATTTTCCGCACCACAGAGGTAAACTTTCCCATTTAAAACACTCTCTTCAGGCTGAGAATGTGTAAAGCTAATTTCCTGGGTCCGTTCCTCAGATGAAGACACTGCGAGGCTCCATCCTGGAGGAGTCCGTGCCCTCCGCTGCTCGTCACACCACCCCGAGGGGCCTGTCTCCCAAGAGGCTGCTGGAGTTTATCATGCCTGAGCTCAACCTGCACTGCCTGCGCCTGGCTTCGAACTCCCCAAAGGTCCGGGACACGCTGCTCAAACTGGACGAACAGGGGGTGAGTAACGGCACAGCTGCGATACCAGGCACCGCTCGCAGGGACTCACAGAAGGTGTCCTGAGGTACAGCTTCGAAAAAATTTGCTCTAAAAATCAAAAATGTTTATGTCTAAGTCCACATTCAAGGTCAGAAGTTTACATACACCCATTGTTGACATGAATCTCGTATTAAATTAATTTTCCTTTTTTTTTCAGTGTGAAATGATTATACAACAAAAAAATGTGATACATTTTAAAACAAATATTTGCCGCCAATGGGAATGTGGATTTGATATTAATAACATAGGGTCCAAATTATAGTTTACAAGCTCAATTATATACAGACACCCACTCTCATATTCGTTTGAATAGTCGCTTAGCAATCTTCACCTGGACCACTCCCTTTTTGACTGCACCAGTAAGTTTCTGGCTTGATTCTGCCTGGATTTACAAGTTAATTTAAAGGGGTTTGTTTTCTGGCATAGACTTAGCGGTGAGCATTCTTCCTGCATTTCCAAAGAGATTGAGGTTTGGGTCAATCCAGAAACCTGCTTTTTCTATTGCCAAGCCTGTCTCACCGTGTGTCTGAGACGGTTGTGCTCCCCCGAACAGTTGACCGTCTCAGAGTTTTAATTATCCCGGTGTTGATTTGAGATCAAGTTGAAAAATTTCAAAGGTATGTGTCCATCCCTTTTATGTTTTTTATCCACTCTGAGCAATGCTGCGGTACCAGCAACAGTGACACAGTGCCTTAGTATGACGTGAACAACACCATGCTTGACATCTTTTCCTCACTGTGGCCAAACAGCTCAATCTTTGCCCTCATCTTACCGTAAAACCACTTCCCCCAAACGTGGCCGGCTTGTCTGTGTCGACAGCTATAAGTTTATATCGGTGGATTTGACAGAGTGATTTTTCTCTTGGTCTGTACCCTCTCAGTCCCTGGTGAAGAAAACTGGATTTACCGTTGCGAGTCACACAAGTGATCCAGAACCTTCTCGATCACTGCAGGCTTGAGCCTTGCTGGGTCTTGGTTGTTTCTGATTATTCTAACTAGTTACGTTTAATCACAAGAAGACTGTTTTGGACTTTATCCATTTTGAACTGGATCAACTGATTTATTCTACTATTTCTGATACTCAGAGTGGTCAAACATTTGACTAGAACTATGTCAGACGCTCAACAGACTTTCATTCAAATATTAGTTGGGCTGGGTGGCTATATATTTAACCTTGCATGTTAAATTTAATCCTGTGTGGATTAGAGAAAATCATCAATATATCCAGACCAGCTATTTGTTGATTTTCCAGCCATGATCAGTCCACCCTGGAAAAAGAACAATCCATTATTAATGAAATTAAATTAATATGATATTCATCCCAGATCAATGCCATGATTAGTGTACTGTAGACTAACATCTGAGCCAAACAGGAAACCATTAATCTGTTAACCAAAAGAACTGCTTGAATTTTTCTGTTTTTTTGATGAGAATACATTCTAATCAATTGTGTATTTATTGTATCTTCAGGAATTGGTGCATAATTAAGCAGTATGCACAGTAGCCATGAGCTACAGAGGATGTTGTTGGTGATGTTTCTGTCTTTACGTGGTTTGCGGTTCTGATTAAGATTGTTTTCTACTTGATAATTTTTTGCTTTGTTTCTTTGTTCATAAGGTAACGTAATTGGCCAGTGTCATGCAATCACACACCAAGCAAAATTTCCCTTTTGGGAAAATAACATATCTATTCTTCTAAACAAACTAATTCCAGTTTTATTTTTTCTCAGTAATGATATATAAATTCCTAAAATCAGATTAGGCTAAATTTGTCACAAAATCCTAACCTTGCCCGCAAGATGAACCCCTGCGGTGTTTGTGTCTCGAGAATACATCTTGTACCGATCCAGCTTTAACCGTTCATGTCCGAACCAAAAACGGTTCGGGCCAATCACGTTGCAGTATTACAGTTTAAGGCGGGACATACCGGTGTGACGAAACCAAGAGCCGCTGAGCCCACAGCCGATCCAACATAAACGTGGCAGCGCAGGAGGACACACGGGTAGCTGCTTCTATCACATCTGTGCATAAGGATCCACAATTTTGTCTTTGATAGTAGAACAGCAAGATCAACTTGACTAGCTTACCTTCTTGAGGTTTCTCATAATGCCTGCTGCTTATGTTTTATTTGATACCATGATTGGCTAAAACCAACCTTTGGTAGGGGGCACTAGGTATCGCTTCGCTCAATCAGCTCAGAGAGTTCTGCTGAAAGTCCCTACTTTCCCCAAATGGATGCAAATGGAGCAGTCCCAGATTGATAATGTGCAGAACTAGAGAGCAACACAATATCAGTCTGGCTGGCCATTGATGCTCCATACAGAAAGCTCAGAGTAGACTCTACCTGCTGAGGGGGCCGAGGTCTTTTGGAGTTTCGGGGGTACCCCTTAAGAGCTTCTTTGACTCCGTGGAGCCATCAGCCAGATTCTATGGTGTAGTTTGTTGGAGCAGCAGCTTATCTACAGCTGAGAGGAAGTGGTTAGATAAGGACCAGGATATCCAGTGGTGTCCTAGGATGCCCCCTCAACTCTGTGGAGGCGGCGGGAGACAAGAGGACTCTGGCAAAAATAACATCACTGTTGGACAATGTTTCCCATCCCATGCATAAAGCTGTTGCAGAGCTGGAGAGCTCCTGAGTGAAAGACTGCTACACACTAAAAGCACAAAGAAGCATTATCGCAGATCTTTCCTCCCACCAGCTCTTAGACATTATACCCATCACTGCTCACAACAAGCCCCAGAAGTGTTTATCATCTCTGCTGCTGTTTTTCGCACTGTTTTTCCGTTTCCTGTAAACAGTCTCTTTTTCTATGAACAAATAGATGCAATTATATATAATATAGGTGTGCATTTCTTTGAATCAGTATATGCTACTTTTAATAACTCTACAGTATTTATTCCTAAAGCTGTATCTTTGCCCTTATTTACACCTTTGTTTGTATCTGCACGTTTCCATTTGTCTTTCACTTTGCTGCTGGTAGACCTGAAGGACAACAAAGGATTGTTCTATACTATTCAATTATTTAGTTGGTCAGATCACAAGTTGACAAAACATATTACTTAACTAGTCAAACTAAAGGCAACTTGCACCTTTTGTGTCAAATTTGTTTCATTAAGAAGCGTTATAAAGAGTGTTGCGTATTTATTAGAACACTTGTGAAAAGTTCTTTTCTAAATAATCTTTGGCTGTTTTGATAGAAAATGAGAATGGCCTAAAAGAGAAGGTTGACTGGACTGCAGAAGTATGTAGATCTGAATTGGTGGTAAATGTTTGCACCTCTCGTTTTCTGTGCAGCTGAATTTTCAGAGGAAGGTCGGAGTAATGTACTGCCGTGCCGGGCAGAGCTCCGAGGAGGACATGTACAACAACGAGAGCTCCGGGCCGGCGTTCGAGGAGTTCCTGGATCTGCTCGGAGAGCGGGTGCGGCTGAAGGGCTGGGAGAAGTACCGAGCTCAGCTGGATAACAAGAGTGAGCCGCCCTCACACTCGCGCTGCACCTCGATCTATTAGCTGCATCTCACTTTGTCGCAGTGCCGGTATCCGAAGGGCATCAGTGTCCCACTGAAAGCCTGAGATAACTCCTATCTCGCCACATGTAATCTGAGTAACGACTGAGACACAGCGCAGTCGCTGCTGATTATCGCCGAGCTCTATTCCCTTCAGATTTCAGCGGGGCCTGTGACAGTTTGTGTTTTCATCTTGGAGATTATGACGGATTTCTCTCCATGTCTGTTTCTGTGTTTGTTTTTTTGTGCAAATGCAGCTGACTCCACTGGAACACATTCCCTCTACACGCGCTACCAGGACTATGAGATCATGTTTCATGTGTCCACCATGCTTCCCTATACAGCCAACAACACGCAGCAGGTGAGATCATACATACAGTTTAACCTCAGTAAATTAGAATGTCAGCAAAGAGTTAATTTATTTCAATAATTCAAGACATAAATAGATCCATCACACAGACTGATATCATTTAAGAGTGTATTTCTGCTGATTGTGAGGATTATGGCTCACAGCAAATTAAATTCAGTTTCTGAGATAGTTGGAAAAAGGATTTTTATTACAGAAATGTCATGTTATGGCCTACACGATCGTGGTCAGACTGCTGGAAGTCATCGACATCCTCCACAACACAGAAGTGGAAAGTTAAGAAAGAAAAGTGTCCCTAAAAGAATAAGAAAATTTGGGGTTTTCATGAGCTCTAAGCCACATTTATCAACATTAGTAGGGATACATGCTTGAATCTACCGCTTTGTGTGTAATAACTCTATATTAGTTTCTCTTTGAATTGAATTAGTGAAAAAAGCTTTTCAAACATCTTGCAACTTATGGAGATCCAACGATGCATTTCTCTTCCTCCTTTTTTTGTTTCTTCCTAACTATCAGTCTTTTCGGTTTCACAGAATTACTCTCACATAGTTCTTCTTTTGTATTTACGACATTGCATCTGTGTCTGCTCAGCCTTCATTACACCACTTTCATGCTTTGCCATAGTAGAATAGTGGAAGCTTTAGCAAAACCCTCCATTATTCTTTAATCTGTATAGGTCAAATACCTATACAGATTAAAGCAAGATAACACCGATAGAACCAATAAAGTTTAAATATTCACATATTCAATGTCAATGTCTTGTTTCTAATGTTTGTGGCTTGAGAGGTCAGAGTACAACAGTAGTACCTATTTACTTTCTCAGCTGAAAGAATAACCCGTAACCTGGATCATGTCCGCCTGATTATATTCTAAATAGTGAAAGAGGGCACATACAGTTAGTCATAGTAAAATCTAGATCTGTGCGCTGTGGCCTAAAAATAAAATCTCCTATTTTTTTTTATTACCAAATCAGATTAATAGATTTTCTTCCCTTTTGTTTCATAAAAGAAATTTCTAATTTTTTTTTAAACATACTTTTATTTCAATAATCTCATCTGGGAGTTGACCTGCATTGAAAGTGCAACTTATTACGTGCTTTAATACATGCTTATAAAACAAGATGACAAGATGGCCCGCCATGGTAAATAATGAAAATATATATGTTTGCTGCTAGTTGTATTACACATCTAAGAACAGGCTTCACTTTGCTTGTGTAACTTCACACCAACTTAAGGAAATAAGTAAATGAATAAATGAAAGTGCCTCGTCTTTAAAAAAAAAGGTTTCCTCTTTGGAGTATTTTGAGATTATATTCAGTATTGCATGCTATTACCAAAACAAGTTCTCCTTTCAGGACAGATATAGTGCAAAGTTTCATGGACGCCCAGGAGAGTGTTTTGGTAAAACAAATTAAATAAAAAAATCTCTATTTTTCCCAAAATTAAGATAGCCCTTTCATCTCTGCAGATGATTTTGTGCTTTGATTATTTAAAATCTGAAAACAAAAAGCTTATCCATTTTTTGCATCAAAAAAGAAAAATGGCTGAACATAAATCAAATAACCACATAAAAGTATCAAAACATGCATGAACCCATGGTAAACAATTGAATTTGGAACAAAATCCATCCTCATTATGTATCCTTGTTTATTTTTTTTTTACATTTATGATCGATTCTATGGTCAAAGTGTGAAGTTTGAGCATAGCTAGTATTAGCTTTCAGAGTGGGTGAAAGGGTAATGTTAAATAAACTGGTGCTCAAGTGTAAACTAAACTCACTGACTTTATCATTATTTTACCATCTTAGTATTTGGTTTGTTTCAGTGAAATTTGATCGGGCCGTGATTTGGTCAAAACTGTGTTAAGAATAATGAAGCTCATTTTTAGTTTCTTTTAGAACCCAACAAACTGAGTCAAACTGGGTTTTTGACCCAACGTCGGTGGCAAAGGGGCATTAACTGAGGGACCTGAGTGGACAAATGACCAAACGTTAGTTTAGTCAAACACAAGAAGAACATGACGATCCGGTAATCAGTGCCTCATCAGAACATGACTAAACACCAAGTGTAACAAGTCATACAGAACCAACAGCCATAAATTAGCTGATGAAAAACAGGAAGTAAACAGAACTCAGAGGACAAATCCAAGATGCCTTCTAATTAAACAGAACCTAAACCAACACATGATGAAGACCTAAAGTACAGAGCGAAACCACAAAATGAACGTCATGTTTCATTTTTTTCCAGTTTGTGAACTAAACTGGCTCAGTTACTGCTCTGCTAGCAAATGAACAAGCACCACACAGGACAAAAGCCTCATAGTAACACTCTGGGTGGGCCGTTACCTCACCTCAAAATCAAGCAGGTTAAGCTGGGAGCGCACTAAGCGACCTTATGCCTGATTTTACCAACAACTCCTGGTCGGGAAAAGTCTGCATCAAGTCTGTGCTAGGTGGGGACAGTCGGCAGGACAAATTCCTACAAAAATCTGTTACAGTGTGAGAGGAGGTGAAGACTGGAGTCAACCCCACCCGAGCTTAGTCGCTGACAGCCATACATGTTTGGCTGAATTTGGACACTTTCTGGTTGTCTGAACTTAATACTGAACCGACCACAGCGGCCTGTTGCCAAGAGACAATGAAAAAAGAAGGCTGCGACACGACATCAGCTGCATCTTTAAATTAATTTGTAAATATTCAAACTTATAATCATAAACGCAAAACAACCAAGACTCAAGAAGCTTAATTGTCATAATGACATTTTTGGTGAGACGGACACCGGCTCAGAATGCACATAATTACCCATAACACACAGACACAACGAGACACGATCTTGAGAGCCCAATATTTCCTCTTTTTCTTAATTTAAGGGAGCTAGACTTTGTTAATGAGACATTTAACGACCAAGAGCAGTTCTAGGGTGTAGATAACAGAAAGAAAACCTTGTGGAGAAATAAAAAAATATATTTTACAGTATGAATCTAACTGGTTTGATCTGAAAAGCATAATGGCCATTACGGTCTAGTAATGTGTGATGAGCTTGTGTAACTCTTGCCTTTGTGTCCTGGGTTTGCCTCATCAGCTGCTTAGGAAGCGGCATATCGGGAACGACATCGTGACTATCGTGTTCCAGGAGCCAGGCGCCTTGCCCTTCACTCCGAAGTCCATCCGCTCCCATTTCCAGCACGTCTTCATCATCGTTCAGGTTCACGAGCCGGGAACGGACCACACCTACTACAGGTGATTCTTGCTGCTCTGCTGCTTATACACATTACGATCACCGTTCCTTCAACCAACCGAGAAAAGCCCCGATGATGACATAAGTACTTTAGCAGGTTTTTGATTCGTTCACGCCGTTTGAGTTCGTTGGAGTCACACCCCAAACACACCGTTTCCTTGTGGAAAAATGGCATCAGTTAAGATATCAGGAAGAGGATAATGGATTTCCACAAGTCTAGTTCATCCGCTGGTATAATTTCCAGATGGAAGAAGGCCGCACGTTCATCTGTTAAAACAATTATATGCGAGCATAAACATGATGGGGATATCCACCCATCGCAATGATCAGGAAGAAGCTGGTTCCTCTGTACTAGACACAACATTTCGGTGCAAAATGTGCATGTGAGCTCCAGAACTGAGGCACTGGAGCTCGTAAATATGCTGAAGCTGGTAAGATGATGTCGGACACTCACCTGGGAAGAAGCCATTAATCCAAAAGCAGCACAAAAACGCCTGATTAAAGTTGATAAATGCACCCAGGGACTTATAATGACCATGGTTACATCGGGGGGGGGGGGGGGGGGGGGGGATCACAGAGAAAGCTTGCAAGCCTAAGAACACCAGCTCTAGTGTGAAATCCAGAGGTGGCAGCATAATGTTTGCACTTCACAAAATAGATGGAGTGGTGGCGAAATATTGACGTCTTAAGAAATGAAAAATGAAGTAAAATGTTGATTCAGATTCCAAATGGATCTAAATCTCCCCCCACATTTATGGCTCAGTTTTTGTTTTCTGCAGCATCAATCATTTTGGAGTTGCAATAAACATGCCCAGTCGGGGGGGGGGGGGGGGGATCATGCATGAGGCAGACCACAAACCTGATCCAGTGGGCATCTAGCATCTACACTGGTTCGGTCAGGAGGATTGGGGCAAGCCGCCCAAACATTTGTATGACTTACTTCATACAAACTGGGTGTATGTAAACTTCTGATTCTGAAGAGGGTAATGAAAAAACAAAAATCTCTAAAAGTTTCTCTATCTCAGTATTTCTTGCATTTTGCAAGTAGAAATAACATAGGTGATCCCAACTGACCTAAAATAGGAAATGTTTAGTTGATTTAATGCTACCGAATATGGAATTTATGTCTTTTTACGCTTTTTTTTTTTTAAAGGAAACAGCTGGTTTTAATTGTCAGTAATAAATGAAAACAGTAAATTCTGAGGAAAATAAGACTTTTACACTCGTTTTGTCACCATTCCTGGAGTCAGTGTTAGGTTGACTGTTACTATTGGTGTAATAGCCGCCTCACTGAAGGTGTGAGGCGGCTCAGCAGAAAATACTCCTCCGCTGCGGCAGCGTGCGTAACCCTGCTGCACTGAAAACAGGACAGAGATCGAGCGTTTCCGCTGAACCTTTCGCACTCTCCTCTTTTTCCTCTCTCTCCTCTCAGAGTGGCTGTGACACGCTCCAAAGACATCCCGCTATTCGGGCCCCTGTTCCCCAAGGGCGCCCGCTTCCCTCGCCTGCCCGCCTTCAGAGACTTCCTCCTGGCGAAGGTAGTGAACGCCGAGAACGCCGCGGAGAAGTCGGAGAAGTTTCGCTCCATGGCCACCCGCACTCGGCAGGAATACCTGAAGGATCTGGCGGAGAACTACGTGACCACGACGCCCATTGACTCCTCCACCAAGTTCCCGCTCCTCTCGCTGGGGAGCAAGCGCAAGGACAAGATGAAGGGCGCGAAGGGCGCCGAGCTGCACAGCGCCGGGGCGCTGGTGTGGGCCGTGATGGTCAGCAGCAGGGATGACCTGGAGGCCGGCGAGCAGCAGAGGCTGCCCTGTCTGCTCGGCGTGTCGGCGGAGTCGGTGGTGCTCATCGAGAGGTTCAGTCGCAGGGTGGTGTTCAACTGCTCCTGTCGAGACGTCATCGGATGGAAGGCAGTGACGGAAACAAAGGACGGGGGGCCCTGTTTGGATGTCTTCTATGAGCGCGGGGAGTCTGTGTCAATTAGCATGTTGGAGAGTCAGACAGAGGACATAAAAGAAGTGGTACAGAGGCTTGAGGTGGGTGGCTTTAGTTTGACATTTCGTTAAACACAGTCATGCATTGCTTTTCGCCCCCTTTCACATGTTGTCACGTTACATCCGCAGCCTTTGCTGCGTTTTGCCAGGGTTTCATGTGCTAGCTGGATCAACAGACGGCCGTGCGTTACTGGGAACTGCAAAGAAAGAAATAGGATGCGTGGTTTTCAGATCTTTCACAGACAGGAAAAGAATATGAAAAATGTCCTGGGCCATTAGGATTAATTTCCTCCTAATCAATACGTTGTTGAACCAATCTGGGTCTCATCTGACCTGAGCACCTCCTTTTGCTTTATCCCTTACACGGCTTGAAGCAAACCTCAAACGGAGCTTCTTGTTTCTTTGCTTCAACGATGGCTTTCTTCTCGCCACCCTACCTTAAAGCCCAGATCTGTGGCGGGAAGGACCAAAAGTCGTCGGCAGATTCTTCTACCTGAGCTGTGGCTTTCTGCAGCTCCTCCAGAGTCAGCTTGTGGCTACAATTTGACAGGGACAGGAACGTGCTCAATACTCTGTTTAAGAATCATATATCTTGGTCTTCTCTCCTTCAGCTGGTGACGCGGGGCTGCGAGGCACTGGAGGTCACCCCGCTGCGGGACGGAGTGGGGCAGCCCGGCTTCCTGATGAACGAGGAGGGCTTCGTGACGGACCTGCAGAGGTTCTGCTACGCCGAGAGCGGAGGCCTGCAGCTCTGGGCTCGCGTGGTCCGGCTGTGCGGGCATTCCCTGGTTCACCTGAGCCCCGAGGAGAGGAGCAGGCTTCTCCGCACGGCACACAAGATCCACATCACCGTCATCCCGCCAGACGAGAACGGCAAACCTCGCAGGTGGGAAAGGAGCCTTCCAGCTCATCAGGGACAGGCAGATATGTGGGAGGGAGTGGGTGGGTGGGTCGGTCAGTCAGGGAGTCAGGGATAGGTCACGGTTAATGACAGCCTGTGGTCAGCTGGTCCACAACCACTAAATCATTTTTAATGATGTTTAATAAGACCGACCCGGCCTGGCCTACTGTA
Source organism: Fundulus diaphanus (assembly GCA_037039145.1). Taxonomy (NCBI): domain Eukaryota; kingdom Metazoa; phylum Chordata; class Actinopteri; order Cyprinodontiformes; family Fundulidae; genus Fundulus; species Fundulus diaphanus. The sequence goes on from CM073136.1 coordinate 25,267,444, forward strand.
CCCCGGACAGAGGATAAAGTAAGACGTTATTAAACCAGACATCTCCTCTGCTTACAGCTTGCAGGAGAGAACGCCCCTGATTTATTTACGTTCAGCCCTGCGTCGCTCCTTCTGAGGCACAGCACATGCATTATCCCAATTATGTGGCAGAAAGTGGCAGCTCAGGAAAAAAAAAATCTCTCTGCTTTAGCCCGGCTTTTGATCAATTGACAAGTTCTAATGCCATAAAGCTTCTGAGGTTTGTTCTCACTACGTCTGTAATTGCCTTGCAGGAGTTTCTCTGAGCTTTACCAGAAAGCCATCAAGGATGCGGAGTGCAAGTCCGGCGAGGACCAGTCGGGAGTGGCCTGGGTGGTGGACGAGAGGGAAGAGGAGACCGAGGAGCAGGAGCAGGAGCAGACGGTGGGGGACCAGCTGAAGGCGGACGGGGTCAGCGAGGAGGAGCTCACGGAGGATGAGCTGAAGATGGAGGGGGGCGGGGAGCCGCCGTGCGATCACCAGCAAAACGACGGCGGTCACGGCCCGCTCCTCGCACCGCCCGCTTTACCTTTGCTGAGGGCTACGTCTCTGCAGGACCAGCCGGCCAATCAGAACAAAGAGGTCAGCGTCTCACAGCTCCCCCGCAGCGTTTCTTTGGAGAAACAGCTTTCCTTCACTGACACCTGTGATGGGTAAGTGTCATTAAAGCTGTTAAAATATAGCTGCAACATTTTTGCTTCAGCAAAAACGTCTTCTGACTCTGTTTTCATGATTATTTTTTTGAATTTGGGCTTAAAGAACGCCCATCTCCAAATTCGTTTCATACAAACAGGAAATAGATTATTTTTAAACTTCAGCAATAGTTTTGAGGCGACCTCAAGGAGTTACTTTACAATTTAGGATTTTACTCTAAAAATCTAAAATACATTAGAGAAAGTCAGCTGCTGACTGGGTAATTACCTCAAGCAGTTATCAAGAAAGGCATTTTTTTGATGTACAAGTGTCAAAACCGGACAACTAGAACATCTCCTTCACAACTTTGCATAATATGAAATAATTTAAGAGGTTGTTGGTTTTCCCATTAAACTGTTTAGTGTTTTCTCTGGTTAATCTGGTATGGTAACAAAGTTTTTGTATATAATGTTTTAAAATCAGCAAAGAGAAATGCTGCCGTTGACTAATCTTTTGCAGCGTTGAAAGGTGCTGACACGCACAAATTCATCAGTCTCCTAATCCGTTTGATAATCTGTCGAACATTTGTCTGAAGGAGGAATTCTTGATCTCCCCACTTAATCTAAAAACCGAATCAACACTTTCTTGCATAAAAAAAAAAAAAAATTTCAACAACGAGCAAAGGCAACATCGATCTAATAGGGAAGAAATTTTATTGCTAATCACACTATATTTCTTAAAATAATTTATTTAAGTAAAAAGAAATGATTTTATTGTCTACCTAATCAAGCTAAAAGGTAAAGTTTAATGATAAAGAAATGTAACACTTTAGAATATTATCTAAGCTGGTTAAGGCAGTCTCTGGGGACTGATAAACATTTGACTCGGGCCTCAAATGCCTCAAGTTCTAAAAACTATGTTTTGAAAGTGAAAAAAGTGAAGACTTTAAAGGTTTCAAATCCGACGCTTTCAGCTTCTTACACAAGAATCCCCAGCATGAAAAAGGACAAGGGAGCGCCTACTGTGGGTCAGATGGAGCTGTTTAATTGGAACCGCTTACGTTTCTGCTCCTCGGTTCTCCCACCTCAGTCCCTCCATGGCAGGGGTTCCCAAAGTGGGGGTCGCGAGATGATTTGATGCTGATGATTTCGTATTTCCTTCTTTGTGAAACCGATACCAAAGTATGACTTTACAAGATGCTCTACTTTCCTTGCTTTAACACAGGGGGAAGGCTGCACTTTTTTCAATATTGAATCTTGCTTTCAATAGACCAGTTCATTGTTATTGTTTTGATTCGGGTTTTTCGCGCATGCGCGCCGGACTGGTTGGCAAAAGACGAACACAATGGCGGACGCAAACAGAGAAACTGACGAGTTCTCCACGTATTTTTCTTCTTTAGATAACGTATCACAAGATTGTTTTAAGACTAAGTTGATGGTTGATGGTATCAGATTGCCAGATCCACACAGCAAAAGCCTGAAGGGACGGAGCGAGTCTGTGAAATGCTGGCCAAGCGTTCAGTACCGCGACATATACAGCTACCTTATAAACACGCAGGCCAGTACACACGAGAGAGCATGAAAGCATGAAACCACTGTACGGCTACAATTATATTATATCTGGACATAGGCTCCAGCAACGCACGCGACGCCATGAGGGATTAAGCGGGTCAGAACATGGATGGATGGATGGATGTTCAGACATGTGTAACATACGAACGCGGAGTCGGACAGGAAGACCCGCCCGGTAGGTTAAAAAAAACATAGTTCACTACGGATTATTTTGGTGTTTTTGTCTTGTTAAAATGGGTGGGGGTGTCGGCGACATTGCAGCGTAAACACAGACGTACTAGCGCCCGTGAACGGGCGGAGGGGAGGTGGCGATCGCTACACGGGCCGGAATAGTCAGCGGCTGCTGCTACCGCTTCTCCGGTCCGTGTAGCGATCGCCACCTCCCCTCCGCCGCTATTTAAGTACAACAATGACTAGAGCAGAATTAAGTTGTATTTACCGGAGATGAAGTGTAGACTGCATATTCTGTCGCAGTATGATGGATCCCCCAGTCCATTGTGAGTGTCTGCCTGCGCTCTTTTCATTGAAAATATCCATTTCTTTCTTCGTCTTTCCTCCTTCGGTAAACGACAGAAACGTACATCCGACGATTTGGAATGCCTCTGTGTGCAACCGGGAGCACAACAAGTGGTAGACATTGTTTAGATTCCAAAAGTAAACTAACTAAAAATACGCTCCAAATCACCCGTTTTGTCACAGTAGTAGACGAGAACAGTACTGTTTTTGCCAACCACCGAGATCCGGATGTAGCGCTGACGTCACGCGTGACGTCACGCGTGAACTGGTCTATATAGCAAATGTATGCCTTTGCTCATGGAAAATGTTTAAAACTACTCGACATCAGATAATATCAGAGTGTTTTTCCTTGCAAATATGTAAAATTAATCTCAAATTAGAGTTTTTTGTAGAAATGCAGAAATAATTTATTTTCTTTACTCTACGATGGCCCTAATACAATATTTTTTTGGGGGGGGGGGGGATTATGAGAATTAAGTCATAATACTGTGTACAAGAATAAATAGCATTGCACGAATAAAGTCGTAATATTAGGAGAATAACGCTATAATCTTTTTAGCACAATTGTCCTGATACTAATAATAATTTGATGCTGATGAGCTAAAAAGATTTAGTATTTTCTTATTTGTGAAACCGGTACCAAAACAAAACTTTACAAGATGCTCAGTGATCCTTATTTTAACACAGAGGGGAAGACTGCGCTTTGTTCTAAGAGTCTCTGGAACCACTATTTTTGGAGTTGCAGGGGTTCCCAAACTTTTTTAGCCGCGCACCCCCTTCAGTGTCCCAACCGGTTTGGAGCATATTTGTGAGAATGAATGAAGTAGAGGCACAAGCTGGGTGCGCATATGAAGCACAATGCATAGAAGAAGATAACTTCATCTTAAAATGAAGCGTGGAACGAGACTTTTTAAAATAAATAGATTTTCATGTCAATACATTTTATTTATTTATTAAATTTGCAGTTTTGATTTTAATTTTCACAAAGGAAATGTTTATTTACACGTCTATGGTGTGGGGGAAAAACAGCGTCAGACGCCATTACAGATTTCAGCTCGCGCACCCCCTAGTGGCCGCTCGCGCACCCCCACTTTGGAAAACCCTGGGATAGAGGATTAATCAACTTTGGCTCCAGCGTCAGCTTTGTGTGGCCGCGGTACTGAAAACGCCAAGCAGGACCGGTCTCTACTTTTATTAGCTTTTGGATGCCTTGAGCCTCCTTACCTTGAATTTAAATAAGGGTGACATGTTAAAAAAGCTTATGATAGTTGTCACATTAGAAATCGGGCCCATTAAAACCTGGATTCAGACTTCTATTTTTTTTTTATTGCTAGTGGCCTTTATTCTATAGTGATCAGAAATAAAAAAAGGGCAGTGATAGAGGGAGGGAGTCTCACCTCAAAGATCCCAAGGTAGGGAATCAAACCATTGGAACCTAGCATTTTGGATATGGGGCACCTGGTCTGCCGCTTTGCCTTGGGTTGTGTTTTTAAAGCGCCATTCCAGAGTCAAGAGACAGCAAGAACCGAAAGAAAACAGCTATGCTTTAGATTTGGATGGAAAGAGGACCACATCCAAAGTCTTCAACTACACCCTGAAGCACCAGGACCACATGTGGACCATGATCGCAAACACAGAAAACTGGTTTTGCCATGAATAACGCAGGACAACCTGAAGCCTCAAGGCACCTTAACAGAGCTGCCGATCTTTTCCTTTAAAACACGGAGCTGTGTTGTGAAAGGCGATGACAGCGCAAGAGCACGTTTGTTTCCATTGAAGAGCTTATCTACACACTGCGGTCTCGCTCTCATCCTCTCGAGCATCAAGGTATCTGTGTCAGGCTGTTTAATTACTTTAATCACAGCTGCTAAGGGGGGAACTCAGCAGAGAGGAAACACTCATGCCGTTAGTTTTAGAGTCAGATGCTCCTCGCGTTGAGTTTGATTTTTATCATTCCTTAAGCACAACCCGAATGATCTGGCTGGACTTAATCGCATGCTGTTTTTTTTTTTTGGTGACATTGCGAGTTCAATGTAGTTGAAACTTAAGCTCTCCTGGAGATTAAGTTTGGTTTTAACCACTGGATTGGATCAAAAGATTTGTGGATGTGTTTTATTTATTTTTTTCCCCCTACTATATTTCTCGCTGACGGACAGACACGTGTACGACAACGTGATGATGCAGGAGCAACACCACGTCTACGAGAACGTCGGGGAGCTCAGGGACGCCACGCCGGACCTGATCCTGGCTGTCAAACCCAAAGTTCCCCCGGAGGACGAGCCGGTAACACCTGAGCAAAAATGATCCCCCTTCCACGCTCGGCCCCCTTCCTTACGGTGTTATTTAAACGTTGGTCTCTGTCTGCTTCTTGATTTAGTTCATGGCCGCTGACTTTGGCGACGACAGAGCTTCGGCGAGTGATTCCTCTTTCTCGTCTACCCGGCTATCGAGCGTAGACCGAGCTGAGAGAAACTCCCGGGCCCTCAGTCTTCATAACTCCATTACCAAGAGTAAGTGCGGTTCTCATTTCTGAGAAATTGTCCAGTAAAAAGCTGAGAAAGATTGTGGGATGCAGTCCCCTGAACCTTACAACGACCTATAGTTTTTCTCTATTTTTTGGTCAAACTTAAATGCTTCGAATCACCAAACCTATTTGAATATCAGACAAATGTAACTCGAGTAAAAAAAAAAGAATGAAAGAAAAGAAAAGCAAAACCAAGTTTTCAAATTGTGATTTTGTTTATTTAGATAAATGTTATCCCGAGTGACCTTGTCCGATGTGAAAACAGAAATGACCCCTAAAGCAACAAGAGTTTGTGACAGCTGGCGATGAATCTTTGACATCCTTGTGGAAGGCTTTTTTTTCTCATCTCATCTGTGGAGGATTGTTTTAATTCAGCATTATTGGAGGGCATTTGTGCACAATCAGCTTGTTTAAGGTCATGACACAGCATCCGAGTCAGATACAAGTCTGGACTTTAACTAGACCACTTCAAAACTTTCATTAAATGTCTTTTGAGCCGTTCTGAGGTGGACTTGCTGGTATGCTTCGGATCGTTGGCCTGGTGCATAACGCAGAAGCTCTCACAGTCCTTGAAGAACTACTGAAACGCCATTTTTACCCATCTCTTTATTATTGTTGAATCAGAAACTCGTAGGTTTGGACAGATTGTTTCCACTTTTTTATACCGCTGTATATTGTTGTTGTTATTGTTGTTGTTGTTTTTTTGGGGGGGGGGGGCGGGTGGATCCAGCAAAACAGATGATCAGTTATACATGCAGAAAAATATTATGACCTTCATTTATTAGTTACAAACAAAGCTTTATTACAAGACAACAGCTGGCTCAGCAGCTCAGATCAGCGATCACATGTGTTTGCAAACCCATTTGACCCTTAAATTCCTTTTTCCAGCTTTGTCCTGCCTAAAATCCATCTCGTCATTATCCCCCCTGCAGTTCGTCCTGCGTCCTCTTTGTTCCTCCTCCTTTATGCACGCTGCCCACTATTCCACTAATCTAATATCACCCCTGCTCTGCTCCCCCTCCCATCACTGCCATGAATAAAAGGGGGGGGGGACATATGGGTGGTGGGAGGGAGGGTGTTTTAGGCTGCACCGCCTCCCCCCCTCCCCAAATCAAGGAGCCCCTCTTACGCCATCTGCTCTGCCTCTGCTGAGAGCCTCCTTGTTTAACCGCCATGAGCGCACGATTGCTCATCATCTCCTCAGATTCCTCTGATTGTTTTGCAGTTCACTCGTTTACAGGAAGTCTGAAGGACTCTAAGATGTGGCAGCAACACTCTACGCTCACTTATAAAACCCAAGACATGCTCGAGAGTTGCAGTGTAACAACTGTGGCATCTTGGATTTTTAGGACGTACTTTGAAAATGATTAATTTTTTTATATTTGAGGAGCTTTGAAGCTTCAGCCTTCTTGGCTTTCATGCCAAACGCAGTGATGTTGCTCAGCTGTTGAACATTATTCAGATTTAAGTTTGTTGGTCTGTGACCTTGTGATTTTTGTCATTTATTTTAAGTGTTTTTTTTAATGGTTTTCGCGACCATGGGAAGCCAAAGGCAAATTTCCACATATGTGGACAAAAAAAGATGAATATTATTATCGTTATAAATTGTTGTGATTATTGGTTTTGTTGTCAGTAATCATTTACATCAAACCTTTCATAGACATGTCCTTAAAAACACCCTGCTCAGAATCTGAGGTTTAGGTAATTCTATCATCAGAGCAACACTGCCTCCTAGTGGGAGATCTTTATCAGTGCAAGACCAGAGACAAACCCAGATGCAGGCAACATCTGCAGTCCCATTTCGGTGCTAGATACCCCCTGCCTACATACTGACATAGAGAATACCGCCTGTGGCATGATGATAGATCTTCAACCCTTTTGCTTGCAGTTCTCTCTGAGACAACAGATTCGACGGAAGAGGAGTGGCAGTCCATTGCCGACCTAGCGACAGCCTGCCGCAGCATCCTGGAAGCTTTGTCCAAAGAAGGTGAGGCCATGCACGGTTCAGAATGTGTGCTTTATGGTTTTTGGGGCTTTTTTTGCATCCAAGTAGTTAGATGAACCCTAAACTCAAAGAGTAACTTGATTTTCAATGTTCTGATTTTGAATGTTTTATTCTTACCGCCCTCTTGTGGGCTCTTCAGGATACAGTACATTTATGTGATGAGAAAAAACACTTTGGTGCTCAGTTTATCATCAAAACATAGCGGCCAATTGTTATTTTGGTGACAACTTGGAAAAGATCCTCACTTATTTAAAATATAAAATATTATTAGGTGTCCAAAGCCATAATCTGACTAATGAACGCTTGATTATCCTGCGCTGATTGTCACCCATCAAGGAACATTTTTAGGATGGAAGTCATCTGGGAAACAACATGAACTAATCTGGAATAGTTCTCCAGTTAATACACTTGACTATCACTTAAATAAAAGTAATCTACATTCAGTGCCTTGCAAAAATTTTGCACACCCCACAAAGCTTCTCGCATTTCTTCATACTTAAACCTTGAGTTTTAGGGCCGGGTGCAAAGAACACGATACAGAGTTTTCACACTTTTATTGCACATTAAAAAAAGCAGTGTGCACGTGTATTCGTGTCGAAACTTTGCAGAACCTCATTTTGTTGCAACTGCAACAGCAAGAGTTTTGCATAACACATCTAGAACGTGTGTCCCCCCCCCCCACTGATCTGCGTAGAGTACCCCCAGCTCAGTTAGACTGGAGAGACAGCATCTGTGCACATTGATTTTCAAATCTTGTCATGGACTGTCAATTGTTTTGGCTTTGACCAGGCTGTTCCAACTCTTAGTGTGCTTTGATTTAAACCCTTACATTGTAGCCCTGGCTCTATGTTTAGGGCGGCCGTCCTTTTGTAAGCTGAAACCTCTGCGTCGGTTTTAATATTTTTGCAGCCTTTAATAAAAGCCTCACGGTGCTTAGTTCCACCCATCTTCCCATCAACTCCACCTCCCTGTTATGCTGAACGAAGGCCTTCCGATAGCATGGTGCTTCACGGTGATGTGCGGTTATCTGCTGAATACACCGCTTTGCAGGTTGTCTGAAAAGCTCAGACCCGGTCTCATTTAATCAGAGCACCTCCTTACACATGTTTGCTGTGTCCCCTACTTTGCTTCTTATGACAAAATGCAAATGGGACCTCTTCTGTTGCAGTGCATTGTTTCAGCAATGGCTCTCTGGTTGCCTTTCAGCAAAGGGCAGATTTGCATAATGCACAACTAATATTTACACTGTACCGATTTTCCCAACCTGACCTCCAGAGTTGTGTTCCTCGGTTTTTATTTTGCTGTTTGTTAACTAATGTTCTCTAATAAAGCTCTGAGGCCTTCAGGGAATATTTGTGTTTATGGTGAGATTAAATTACACACAGGTGGACTTTGTGTGCTAATTAGCTCACTTCTGAGGACGAAAGATTTTATTTTGAGGCATCGGAACAAGGGGCTGAATACAAACACACGCCACACTTTTCAGATCTTGTTCTGTTGAACACGTTTAAAAGCACGTCTCATTATTCTTCCACTGCTTGATTTACCCCCTTTGCCTTGATCTGCACCTAAACATCGCTGCGGTTGCATATCAACGGGGTGTGAATGCTTTTGCAAGACCATGTCACTGTTTTCCGTGCAACGTGATGATAACAATGATGTTTGTTATCATTGATCGGCAAAATGATCAGACAGCATAGGATTAATTTCCACTGTTATGCTGATGACACTCAGCTATATTTATCCATAAATCCTGATGAATCCAATCAATTACTTCGACTGCAGTCATGTCTTGATGACATCAAAAGCTGGATGACTTTAAATTTCCTGCATTTAAATTCTGACAAGACAGAAGTTATAATCTTTGGACCAGAGTCCTCAAAAAATAAACTTCTTAGTCAATCACTTAATCTGAATGGCATTAATTTGGCCTCTGGTAATAAAGTAAAAAATCTTGGTGTTATTTTTGACCAAGACATGTCATTTAAATCCCATATTAAACAGGTTTCCAGAGTTTCCTTTTTTCACCTCAGGAATATCGCCAAAATTAGAAACATTCTGTCCAGGGGTGATGCTGAAAAACTAGTCCATGCATTTGTTACTTCAAGGCTGGATTATTGTAATTCTTTACTATCAGGAAGTCCACTAAATGCAGTTCAAAGTCTTCAGCTGATCCAAAATGCTGCAACAAGAGTTCTGATGAAAATCAACAAGAGGGATCATATTTCTCCAATTTTAGCTTCCCTTCATTGGCTTCCTGTTAAATCAAGAGTAGAATTTAAAATTCTTCTTCTAACGTATAAAGCCCTTAATAATCAAGCTCTATCATATATCAGAGCTCAGATTACCCCGTATGTTCCTAACGGAGCACTTCGCTCTCAGACTGCAGGTCTGCTGGTGGTTCCTAGAGTCTCTAAAAGTAGAATGGGAGGCAGATCCTTTAGCTATCAGGCTCCTCTCCTGTGGAACCAACTCCCAGTTTTGTCCGTGAGGCAGACACCCTGTCTACTTTTAAGACTAATCTTAAAACTTTCCTTTTTGACAAAGCTTATAGTTAGAGTGGCTCATGTTACCCTGAGCTACCTCTATAGTTATGCTGCTATAGGCTTAGGCTACTGGAGGACATCAGGGTTTATTTTTCTAATTTTCTCACTCTACTGAGTTCTATTGTTCTCCAGTTTTGCATTGCTTGTCGTCATTTCAGCTTTTAACTTTGTGTTCTCTCTCTTTTACACCTGGTCTGGCGTTCTGTTATCTGAGACATCATCCAGGGAAGACAGATCACCCGCTATTACCATCTAATGTAGAACAGATTACTGGATCAATGTGTGCTTCTGTGCTTTTTGTCTGTCTTGTTGTGTCTCTGCTCTGTCTTCTGTAACCCCCAGTCGGTCGAGGCAGATGATCGTTCACACTGAGCCTGGTTCTGCTGGAGGTTTTCCTTCCCGTTAATGGGGAGTTTTTCTTTCCACTGTCGCTTCATGCTTGCTCAGTATGAGGGATTGCTGCAAAGCCATGGACAATGCAGACGACTCTCCCTGTGGCTCTACGCTTCTCCAGGAGTGAATGCTGCTTGTCGGGACTTTGATGTAATCAACTGGTTCCCTTATATAGGAACATTTTTTGACCAATCTGTATAATCTGACCCAATCTGTATAATCTGATTCATTTTGATTTTGTAAAGTGCCTTCAGATGACATGTTTCATGAATTGGCGCTATATAAATAAAATTGAATTGAATTGAATTGAATAACTTCCACCATCATGTTCCTCGTCGCAGACCGCAAGGCCGGGGATTCCTCTCAAGGAGGAGCTGATCAGACGGACGGCAAACTGAAAGACTCCAAGGACAGGTGGGTGGCTGCGAAATACACATGAAACGGACCAGCTCAGCAGGCCTGGAGCGAACGCCTTTTTGTTTGTTTCCGTTCGTTCTTGTGTTAACAGTCCGTTTTTAATCTCCCATGTTGTGCTAAATTGGTTGAGACAAAGTGATGCTCTCTTTAGCTCCTACCATGCCTCTGCGTTGCATCTGTGCTCATGTGTCAGGTTGGTTTGTTCACATTCGCCGGCAGAGGGCGGCACGCTTCATCCCATTAAATAATCCTAGCTTTGCAACTTTTCCAACAACAAGCTCCAGGCGTCACATCTACATGATAATGAATTTAAAAGCATTAAACAAGCAGCTGCATCATGGAAACGGGGGGAGGAACCCGAACCTTTCAACAAAACAAAGGTGCCATTATTCTTTTTCCTGCACACTGCAGGGCGTAGCCGTTATTTATGACTGCAGTCTGCAGAAACGCAGCTCGGGATGAGAGCAATCACTCACGTGGGCTATTAAGGAGAATTGACCTTCGAAGTGTTGCTGTTTTCATTAGAGGTAAAAGGAGCAAAGTCTCGCGCTTAGCCTCGACTGCACCACCAATCAGATAAATTGAGAAGTTTGCTCCCCGTGTTCGCTGTTGCCGATAACAGGAACTTTCTCTTCGTTCGTTAGTGCATTTGTTGATTTGATTGGAGCGGGAACTAAACCGCCCCGACTGTCTGCTCTCCGCTTGTTTCCGCTGCAGTGACTCTCCGGGCCACCTAGAGGAGAAGGTGTCGCAGCTGGAGGCCATGCTGAAGAAGCTTCAAGATGACCTGCAAAAGGTGCTTTGACTTCTATGAATGTTACTCTGTGACAGTATTTTGTAGCTCCACTAAAAGAGTCAGCAGGTAGGGGAACGTATTTCTTTTGCGCAGCTTCTGTCGCTGGAGCGAGAAGATTTCTGTTTGCTGAAGCAGCTGTTAGAAATCCTGCTGTCCACGAACCACTTCAGGGCCCTGCTGACTCACTGTAGAGATGTATTAAATTATAAAACAAAACAAAAAAGAAACACTTTAAAAGATGTTTATTTATTTATTATTTTGTGTACAGAAACGTTCCTGATTTTTGTAATTTTCCCGTATTCTGCTACGTTACATGTATTTATGAGAACCCCTGCTGTTTTTTTCAGTACTTTCTTTCCTGCACATTTCCACCAAACATGAGTCTGTGCTGCTCTGTTGATCTTTCTTGTTGATGCCTCAGAAAACTGTATGAGATGAACTCAAAGGCTTCCTTTGGACACAAGATCCAGCTGCCTTAAGAAACATAATTTCAACACAAAGTCCACTTTTTAAACAAAAGACAAACAAACTAAAAAAAAAAAAACGTGGCTTACTCAGCAAATGGAGCTGCTCGGTCAGCCACACACACGAGTGGCCCTTGTGTTGAAAGTTTATTTTGCCAATACTGTCTCTGTGTATGTCTTTGTCTGTATGATGCATGATATTTCTCCGAATTCAATTCTATTTTGAAGTCTTTGATGAGGACTGCAACTATGACTATTTTCACTATTTACTAAAACAATGGCTGTTTTACTGAACAATCAACCAACTCTTTACCTCTCAATAATAATTACAGAAAACACATAAAACACTTACATAATTAAAGGAAGTTTAATGTACAAATCTTGACTATTATTGATTCATTTACGACCTTGTTTCTGAAAAAAAGAGAGAAAGCACGCTGTGTAAAATGTAATTTTATTTAATGATGCAAAGATATAAACACCAAAACAATGTTTTCTAATTTTTAAACAAAAATAGTTGTCATTCTTGAAGAACACACCATTACACAAAAGTGCCGAGCCATCTGTTATTTCTTTATATTTTCGCTGCCCTTTAGTCTTTTTTATTGTGTTTGAGTAATATGTCTTCGGGCTTTTTGAGAGTTGTTTTTTTGGACTTTGCTTTTTCTTTCATTTTTACCCGCCAATCGCACATAACATTTCAATTGAATAGAAAAATAAACTGCCTTAGGTCAAAAGTGCTCCCGAATTGCCTTCCCAAGCATTTAACAGTGTAAAATGTATAATTTAATGGCCAGGCTAAAGAAGTTTTTTTTTTTTTTTTTGTACGTGATGGAATATTACATAGCATGATCACTGCAGCTCTCAGATTCCATGCATTCAGCCCATTTGCACCACAATGACAGCATTTATGCTACCTCTACTCAAATAAAGGAGCAATAATAATATTGCTTAATGTCATGCAAAACTATGCAGGCGCTCTATCTGTGCTGATGAGATTTACTGGCTTCAGGATGCTGGCTGCTTGAAACTGAAAATGAAACTGGCAGCATGACCTACCTTATGGTTAGTTCGGCTAAAAACGATATGACCAGTAGTGACACTCAGAACATTGAATTTTCAGTCCAGCATCGTCAGTAGCTCTTTAAAATTAAATAAGACAATTACAACCTGGCAAAGTAATATATCCTGTCCTGATGCAGCAGATCATTGTGACTTTTACACTCCTGATTCCAATACATACACACTACTAAAACCGGGAGTGCATTGGAAGCAACGCAGTTTTTTCAAAGATATAATAGGACTTGTTCTACAGTATCCCCTTCATTTCCTCATCCTTAGACGTGGATCACAGAAGTCCACTTGTTGATGACTTCAAAAATATTTTCTTCTCTGTTTAACCTCTAACCTACTGAATTCTTTCTCTGTTATATAAAAAAAATACATATAACAGATACACATGTTGTGGTTTACAATTAAATCACCAAAGTTAGGTATAATTAGGCATAATTCAGGCCCCTACCATTGAGTTATCTGTTGGTGATTCAGCAAAATCAGCATAGTCTGACGGATACAAAGCCAAAGTGACTCCTTCAAAGAGTTAGCTGAAAACTTCACATACAGTAAGTGGTCAACTGAAGGATCAAGCATCCTTCAGTTCCTGTATTTGGTCCTTGATGCAGTTTCTCCTGCTGTAAACAGTTAATTTTTTTTGTCTGACACTTCATGTCTTGTCCTCTATATGTCTATTTGCCTCATTTTTAAGGACATGCTGCATATGTTTTGGTCAGGCAATAGGGCTGAGCTAAAAAGGCATGATAAAAGCAGCTAAAGTCAAAAGAACAATTTAAATGGCATTCAAAAAGCCTGGAGAACTGTTGATTCAGTCGACTGTAAATTATTACAGGGATCTCGCCTTCCTGCAAGTGAAATATTAACAAATGATGAGTGTTTTTTTAAACTTGAACAGTGTTATGTGAGTTCATTTTAAACCTGATGCCAGCTGCCTACTTCATTGACGCTGAAATAAACACAACAAAAAAAATCTTGTCCAATTTGGGAATAATTTATGAAAGTACCTTGCAGCAATGTAACTTGATTTTTAGTTAGGGGTTTGAGATGGAAGCAATGTGATCAGTGAAATGTTATCAGGGGGAATCTTTATTGGACTAGCACAAAAAGAGATTTAGAGGCAATTAAAATTCAAGTGATTATGCTTATTAAAACCACAGTCAGCACCGTTACTAATTGCAAGGATCACTGTAATAATAATTAGTGCTTTTTCAAAAGACTAATCCCCTCTTTGAGATGTTTCCATGTCACAACCACAAACTTTGTTGTATTGACTGACGCAAAATGCAAATAGCAAAATAATACATGATTTTCTGAATTGTTTCTATAAATTCAAATCTGAAAAGTATAGCATACGTTTGTATTCGACCTCCTTGACTGAAATACCTTAAAATAAAGATTTGGTGCGGAATTTAATCTCAGTATCCCTACAGTTGTTCAGTGAAGGTGTCAGAGGTTTTCTAGAAAAGATTAATGAAGAAACAGAATCACAAAAACCAGGGAACAAGGCAAGGCAAGTTTATTTCTAAGGCCCTTTTCAGCAACAAGACGATTCAAAGGGCTGTAGCAGGCAGGTCAGGGAAGTTCTGGAGAAGATTAAAGCAGGATTAGGTGAGAAAACAATATTTTTTAACATCTCCCAGAATCCGCCTAGACCACAAGGAGAGCATTAATCAGAGTGCAGCCAGGAGCCCAGCGGCAACTCTGGAGGAGCTGCCGAGATCCATGGCTCGGGTGCAAAACCCTGTTGAATTGACAGCTGGTTCAAGAGTATGAAGTTCAAGTGGGTATGAGTATTATTGCACTTGATGCCAAAGGTTTGGCATCAAGTTAAAAATGAGTAGAAATGATCATATTTTTTCCCAGTTTTAACATTTTAGAGCATTATACGTTAATATATTATATTAAATTGATGTTCTGTTTTTATTTACCTTTTACACAGTGGGCAAACAAGGTTTGTATGGTTAACTTCTCAAATGCGATGAGTTGCTGCTTTTCTTTGTTTTGCAACAACAGAATCAATCCAAACATCACTTGGGACTCTGGAAACGTTTGATTGTGCTTACATGCTACCTTTTCCTCCTGTAATTAGTTTTGGCATTTGATGAATGCAAAGTCATAATTGAGACTGTTCAATCATGAAAATAATCATTAGTTGCAGCCCTACACACACTTTGACTGATAAGGTGCTTGCTCATTTGACCGTCAGCCCTTAAAGAACTGATTTAATAAACAATATGCAACAGTAAAAATCAGCAAACGTTTGGTTGTTTTCGCCTGATTGCTCAAATGAAAACTAAATCTCCTCTGTCAGAGAACTGATCGGATCACCTTATTGGGGTTTTGGACTGCGAGTTTATTCCTTCTCGCTGCTGTGCGTCTCTGCTCTGCCTGTCGTGTCTCTTGTTTGCGCACGCCCGCGAGCTTCCTTCGAGCCATCACTGTACCTGTCGCACCCACCCCCCAAAACCCACCCACCCACCCACCTCTCGTTCCTGCCACAGCAATCTGAGCGACAGCTTCTGTTTCTGTTGTGTGCCGATGTTTTTCAGGAGAAAGAGGACAAGGCGGTGCTGCAGGCCGAGGTGCAGAGCCTCAGGCAGAACAACCAGCGGCTGCAGGAGGAGTCGCAGAGCACAGTCGCCCGCCTCATCAAAGTCACTGAGCTGCTGTGTAACGTCAACAAGCCCTGTTAGGTCCCCCCCCACCCCACCCCCCTCGATGCTTGATGATGCAAATCCTGCAGAGCGCCTCCATGCTCGACACCATTCTTTGATCATGTATAGATAGCTGCAAAAAGTAAACACACACAGGCAAGAGTGGTCCTACCTGATGGTGAGGAAGTATGCAAAAGAGAAGAAAAAAAAAAAACATAACTTGTAGACTGACTTGCACAGGCTGCTGTGAAGCGCTCCTCTTGGTGTGTGCGTGTGTGTGTGTGTGTGTGCGTGTGTGCGTGTGTATGTGCCTGTGTTCCTTGCTTCAAATACTTGACAAGCTCTGCTAAGTAGCACTTACATAAGAGGTTTGAATTAAGACGGCGAGACACTGTATAGCATGTTTTGTGGTGTCTAATGGAAAATGACCAAAAGTGTACAAAGCAAAGTAAGAAGTATCAGCAGTAATATATGTGAACCGTAGTATTGCTATGTTTCCTGGCATACATGTAGTTGCAGTGTCTGAGTGTGGTTTCTGCTGTGGCACTGGCGGGAAGGTCGGCCCGAAAATTAAAACGCGAGAAAAAAACAAAAACAAATATTTGACAATTGCGAGTCTGCAGGCGGCCTTCTGCTTAAAAAGATTTAATACTGCTCAGCGACTGGCCTCAGAGCGAGGTCCGTTATGTAAGGACACCACCTTCAATCTCCACTTCTCAGTAGTACTGTATGTAAGTAATTCTGTTTTTAGGAATAAACACTTTTAAAAAAAAGTGGGGGGAAGGGACTGGTAACTGAAAAAAAGTAAAAAACAAAACAAAAAAAAACAGCTTGTTTCTTCTGGGTTCATGTTTTGAAAAACGGCATAGAGAGGAACTTGAAAAGGGTTGTAATACCTCTCCTGAAGACTCACACTCTGGCAGGAACTAACTGCTTCAGCCTCCTTTCATGACTGCCTGTAGCTGTTTATCTTCTAACCTCACTGTTGTAGCAGCCATAACTGTAGAAGATCTCCTCCTGCCGGTCTGAACTGCAGCTGTTATTTTTCAGCCGGCAAAATAGCTTTAGGTGTGAGAATGAATCACCTGGAACTGATGGTAAAATGCAGAATATTGTATTTAAAACCTTTTTTTTTTTTGATAGATGTAACTGGATAATTGTTTGCTTTAGCTTAAGAGTGGCAGCGGTAGATAGAAATTCCTTTTCCATCTTATTTAGAGATGCACCGAAAAAGATGCAGTGCGTGGTGATCACAATCAAAGGAGTTTCATTTTGACCCACCTTGACTGGTGGCCGGCCAGTCGAAACCTCTGAAATCCAACATTTTTTTTCAACCAGTGAACACACCTAAGCGCTAACAGAATCACACTAGCAACAACACTCTTCAGTATGGAAGTTGCAAATGATGTAAAATAAAATAAATAAATAAATAAATAAAAAAACATATTTTTAGTAGTCAGGAAGCAGAGGGAAGTTGTTTGACAGGAAACAAGATTTTCAATGGAAGCCGGCCAGCTGTTCATTAAGACTGCTAAAGCAGAGCAAGACTTTAGTTGGTTCTTGCATTTCACCCCACAACCATTACATACATTTGCAGATTTTTTTTTTTTTCAAATACAACTGTTTTGGGTACAAAAATGAGCTAATTGCCATTGCACAGTTTTGTTATTTGTTTCATTATTTTGAGCTTTCAACTGGTCTGTCGTGGAATAAGCTGGATTTGGAAATGTTGGCAGCATTTGGAAATTTCAGATTTCTATCCAGGACTATGATTCTCAACCTAAAAAGTTCTGGTTGCTATCTAGGCTATGTCCAATTTACCTTTTGAGAACTTGGAGCTTAGAATGACAATAAATTATGTTACAGTTCCAACTTAAAAAAAAATACTTGAATTTGCTAATTATAACCAGGCCTACTACAATAGAAAAAATAAATAAAAATTAATTTATTCATAATATCAGAGGTGCAAATAAAACAAATTTAAACTGTGGTCATCAGTAAGCCGTAGGCTATGTGGAAGGCAGCCATTTTGTATTCAGACTGTTCTTTTTTCCAACATGAAACTCAGAAATTTTAACCCCTGAGTGAAAAAGGACCACTTTATTAAACTGCATTCCTTAACCCCCAGATAAGAAATACATATATTTTCTTCTTTTTTCTTTGTCTTGTTTTTATGACATAACTTAGCAAATTGGAAAGTCCAAATTCTGTTGTACTGCTGTTTAGAATGCCAGTACGTAAAACTTTGTATTTGCTGAGGTTTTTACTTATTGTAAAAAGTTTAAAGAGGCATGGTCGCTTATATTGACCATAAAAACAAAACATAAAAAAACACATATACATCTTGAAATTAAACAATAGGCCTATATACCAAGTGTTCGTCCTGATAATGTTCACTTGACCCTGAAAAGAACTTTGCACCGGGCATGATCAGCAGACTTAAACATTGTTGCGTCATGTTCCAGCAGCACTATGGACCTATCAGAAAGCAACAATTGATGCAGCTACCGTAAGAGCTAGTAGAGCTTCCTGCAATGCCTTACAGTAAAGTGAAAGCTTTAACGCGAGGCCCAACCTGATCTACAGGGCTAGTTTTACTTAACCTCTGGCTTTTTGCACCTCCGCTGGATGTTGCTGTGACTCGCTCGGCTCCATTGCTGCTCATTACGCACATGCGCGGTATCTACCGATCACAAGGTCTTGTTTTAGTGAATATACACAGAAGCACTTTGTTTACTAACAAATAGAGCCAAAACAGTGTAAAACAAAGAAATGAAATATAATGAGCCAACAGGGCATGATCATTTAATCGGAAAACATTTGTATGCAACCAGAGTGAGCTACTGCTGTAGAAATTTATAAAGTCACAGTACGTGACTGGGCACCTTTTAAGAACCACAACTCAAGGGCTTGTGTTCAGCCTGGCGTTCACAAGATGCTAAAAACATTTTAAATGTCAACACAAATTGTTTTAAAATCCTATTTCAAAATGACTCACACACAGTTGTACATTACCACTGCTCCTAAAAGAGAATTAGATTTAAGTAGGCCTAATGCTATCTACTAACATGATTTTAATGACTGAAATATTAAATGACTTCTCTTTCACACGCACAGTGGGACATGTGTTCTAATCCAAATAATTGATGACTGCTCAAAACACAAAGGCTTGAAGACAAGGAATACTGTAGCTTAGTAATGTTGCTAACCTTGCTAATTGCCAATACAGCCTAAGATGAGAAACAAAGTTTTAAATGTCCTTTTGTCGGCTCGCCAAATTCGTATCCCCATTTCATATGCACTGACATTTAGTCTCCTCATACTTTTATGTCCTATCCATGCAGGCTATATCAATAATAATAGTTTTTTTTGTAGGTTCGAATTTTTAAGATTACTAAAGATCAATGGTCATAGAAAATGTCAAATCTCATGTCCAATTTAATTATATTTTTGGCCAACTTTGTACTAAACTGTCATTTTAGTTCTGATATACATTTGGGTCAGTTGAATCTTGAAAACGAATCAAACTCTGAGTGACCCCCTGCTGGATGTTATTTACTGAGTCATAGACAACCTCTCTTTACAGTAGACAAGGAGTTGACCATAGAAACTGATAGTTTGTCAAAGAGGTACTAAACATCCCTTTGGCAGGTACAAATTTGGTGCACAATGTTATGCAATAGACGGGCAGCATTTCGTACACAAAAAAGTTGGGTACTGAGCAAACGATACCCTAAAGGTATGAAATGCTGAATTGACTAGCATCTCCGCTCACAGCAGGGAAGCTAAAGTTAGTTATTCTTTTTTAATCCTATTCCTATATCTTCTTGTATTATAGTTATTGAAGGGAAATTGGAGTTGGTGAAATTCGGCAAATTGGCCATATTTCTGTGATCGGTGCATCTCTAACCTCTGCTTGTGTGCTTAGGTGTCATTTTTGCACTTTTTCTTTTGTCAGTTTAACACTGGACATGTCACATGCTGTACTTCATGCAACCTACCTATGGTTATGTCTTGCTCAACTAAAGGTGCATATAGGAGGAGTTGGACGGCCCCTCAGTGCCAACAACAACCCCGAAATAAAAACAACTGACCACAAACTGATCACGAAGGACAAACTCTGAACTCTCACAGAAAACACACAAGAAAGCGATGCCAAACATCACTCAAGACTGCTGTTTGCTTTTTTTCCTTGTACAAACTTCCTCCTGTAATTTTATTTTAGAGTCACTGTGAATAACCGGTACCAGCATAATGAAGAGTTAATTAAGAATCTAAACATTTACGCAAAGATAATGCTGAACTGTTCCAGGTTGGCGCACTGGGGAGAAGACCTGTTTTACTGTGTCTTGCATATTTATTTAGATTGTAGGAGACTGGTCGAGCATGACAACGTGCCAAGCGACTTCCAAGCCTCCCCTGCTGTATGTTTGTATGTATAAAAATGTAACGTATTAATAATGCAAATGTGGGCTTTCTTGTAGATGTTCAAACTGGATTGAAAGTGTAAAGAATGAAAATGTGAACTATGGTGGGGAAAGAAGGTGGGCGGAGTTAAACGTTTTGCTTTACCTTTCTAGACAACAAATTACTACGATGTAAAATGAGGTGATAATTCCTGAAAAATAATGTAATTATAAGTGATGATATTATTCTTGAATTGACTTATTTCACATATTGAATAAGGACATCAGGTATGCCTTAATGAATGGATTTTCTCTTTCAGACTGGAGGGTCATGCTGGTGTAATGTGAAAGCTTACTCTTGACTTTGTGCCTACCTGAAAATGTAATGTGTGTCAATCGAGTTCAGTATTAGATCTTTTTTTATTTTATTATAATGACAGGGTTTGTTTTTCGTTTTTGTTTTCTTGGTAATTTGTTTTATCCTTTTTAAATTTGGTTGCACTTGAGTTTGTATAATTATTATTATAATTTGAATTAGATTTTCTTTGGCAAAGGAAGATTTCTTACAAGACCATCACATCTGGTCTTTCATCTGCTGAGCGAGGAAACGTCATGTGGCGCAACGTGATCTGAAGATCAAGTAATAACAGATTTTCACCATTAATCCTAAGCTTCACTGAAGGTTTGCAGCTCAGATTGTTTAAAGAATAAAACAAATAGTTGATTTTTTTTTTAAGTGAATTCAAAGGAAATGGTGCTGGAAATGATGGATGTTCAGATGTGAGTGGAAATGAATGGGTTGAGCTTCCATAAAAGGAGTTATTTTTTAGGTATTTAAATGTTTCTGTATGAGCTGTCTATGGAAATAAAAAAATATAAATAAATAAATGAAACCAGGGGAAAAAGGGGAAAGAAGGAATAAACGGTAATTTGGGCCACACATGCTCTCTCTTGAAGTAAGTTGGAAGTGCAGCGGTTTAAATCTGGTCACATGTAGAGTCTATACAGATGTTTGACAAATACCCCCAAAGCAGATTATACTAAGACATTTGTTTAGCTGACTGTGAAATATGATGGAGTGATTGTGGAGAATATTTCTCATTCTTAGGTTAGTTTATATAAAAAAAAATAGTAGGCTTGGAATTTCTTCATCTAAGTAAAAAAAAAACCATCTAATTATAGGTGGTTTTACCTCCAGAACTTAACATCTACTGTACATGTAATTTAAATGACATCTATAGTTTTCACCCTGTGGCTCTGTTTACTTTTGATGAAGCAGAGATTAATTAAAACACAAGTTTAAACAGTTACTCATACTGATTTGATTTCATTTTTGAGTTTGAATCTGATCCCTTCAGACTGATGCTGCAAATTCAGATGTGACCTTTTACGAGTTTAGGGAGGAGCTGAAGGAATTCATCCAGACGTCACGCCTCGGGCTGGTCTCCAGTCGGTGAAGGTAAAACAGAACTGAAAGCAGCCTGAAACATCCGATAGCAACAAGATGAATGGTGTCAGAGGTCGCGCCTTAATCCGATTTGCCGAGAAGAATAGAACAAAAGAGTAAGTGGATGGCGCAGAAGAAGGAAACACAAGAATTATATATAAGCTCACACTCAGCCCTGGCTCTGAGTGTGTGTATGACATTAACACAAAATAGGAAAATATTGCATTTAATTTGCATGTTTTAGTAGATTTAGAAAAAACGGATCTGGTAATATGTAGTCACGAATCAGTATGGGGTTCCCACTATATGATAACCAGGGCATCAGGGTATTTACACTGCAAAAATGGAACTAGAAATAAGTGAAATGTTCTTAAAATCAGTGTATTTGTCCTTGATTTGAGCAGGTAAATAAGAATATTTGCCAATGGAATAAAAGTTTTGCACTTAAAATAGGAACAATCATCTCCATCATCTTATTTCAAGTGCAGGATGTCTAATTATCTTATTTTAGGGGTCAAAATACTCATTCCATTGGCAGATAATCTTATTTACCTGCTCAAATCAAGGATAAATACACTAACTTCAAGAACATTTGACTTATTTTTAGATCTGTTTTTGCAGTGTACACTAAGAAACAAAACAAAAATGTGTATGATCTGTTGGGTTTTTTTTAAAGAAGGAAACAGTTATAGTTATAAAGATTTGTTTCTTATTTGGTGAATTTATTGGTCACCCACTAAAATTCATAGTAGCTTTCAAATAACCCTGCTTAGTTTACTTATATTTATATCATTATACACTTTATAGATTCACGTGTCTAACAAGCTGATGTTAGCTTGTTCATTTGTCAAGCTAGTGTTGCAGTAGGTGGGAGAGGGGCATCGCGGCATCTGTGGACATTACTAGCTCTATTCTTAAAAAAAATAGTTCCGACCCATCCAGAATTGTATTAAAAAATATGCCCATACATACCATGAAAGCAGGTGTTCACATTACTCAAGGAGACTATACTGCAACTTTAAATTGATCATATTACAAGTTTTTTATTACTTGAGTAGCGATCATTCTGGTCTTTACACCTGTTCTATTTTCATCAGGACCCAGGAGGAAGAAGTAATAATAATAATAATAAAACAATGCAAGAAAAAAATGACAGCCTTATTTTCCCAACACATCACTGTCCAGACAGACGGCAGTGTTGTTTTCTCAAAACAGATGACGCATGCAGGAGGCATGCACTTGAGATTTGAGTTTGAAAAGTCTCGGCCAGAACAAACCTTGATCTTGTACTTACCACACGAGTAAAAGCCAATACATCTAAAACAGTGAATTATTTGGGAGTTGTTGTTTTGTTATTTTGTTCTGCTCTGAGCAGGTTAGACCTAAGATGAGACAGAGGTGCATTCAGTAGCTTAAACTAGCAGAATAAACCATTACTCTGAAGATCATTATTAGACATTTATTGGCATCTGGATTATTGGCCCCTCCCCGTCATAAAAGTGGGCTTCACAAATGAAAGAAGATTCCGAAAACATGCAAATGGCCAACATGCTATAATAGGAATATAGAAAACAACCACTGGAAACTCTTTGAATTTTAGAGCATATTTTGACATGAGTCAAACTAGTTGTAAATCCCAGGTGTGATTCTGTCCCACAGATGAAATGAAACCACGTGGCAGTGCAAAGCAGGATTTAAACACACTCATCTCTCCAAAATCAAACTGCATTATATTCCAAATCGGATTTCTCACTTCTCTGCATAACACACTGCAATATTTGAATCAGTTTTTTTTTGGTTATTTCTGGAGGCCCAAAGGTCACTAACATTCAACTGAATTATATTGGGTTTAAAGCGATTGGACAAGTCTTTAATCGCTGACTTAGATAGAAAAACAAAATCACTTCAGCTATTAAGAAACAGAAGCTATTGTTAATCCAGAACAATGTTTCATTGCCAGAAAGAAAAAATGAGGTTGACGATGGTAGGGATTTAAAAGTGTCCTGGATGAAGAGGAATGGCTGGGTCTTTAGATGAAGCTTTCCTACTTGATGGACTTAAAACAAATCTAAAATATGAGACAAGTGTGAGATTACAAAACCTAGTGATTTTTTAAAAAGGATGTTTGAGGCATTAAACAACACGCCAGCAGTGAAAGCTGTTCCCCACCAGGAAGAGGAGGTGCTCTGCCTTGACACAGGCGACGTGTGGAAGACTCTGAGGAGAGTCAACCTGCGGAAGGCCCCAGGCCCCGACAACATACCTGGGCGGGTGCTCAAGGAGTGTGCAGGTCAGCTGGCTGGTGTCCTCAGACATTTTTAACACCTCGCTGGAGCAAGCCACAGTGCCTGCATGCTTTAAGTCTGCCTCCATCATTTCCGGTACCAAAGAAACCTCAAGTGACCTGCTACAACAACTACCGGCCCGTTGCACTGACTCCCATCATGATGAAGTGCTTTGAAAGGCTGGTAAAGGAACACATCGTCTCCAGTCTCCCCCCAACACTCGACCCGTTCCAGTTTTCCTACCGACGGAACGGCTCCACTGAGGACGCCATCTCCTCCGCTCTTCATCTGAGCCTGGCACACCTGGAGGAGAAGAACACGCACGTGCGGATGCTGTTCCTGGACTTCAGTTCAGCGTTTAACACCATCATCCCACAACATCTGGTGGGAAAACTGGAGCATCTGGGCTTCAACACACCCCTTCGAAACTGGCTGCTAGACTTCCTCACCAACAGACCTCAGTCGGTCCGGGTCGGACAGAACACCTCTGATGTCATCACCCTCAGCACGGGCTCCCCTCAGGGCTGCGTCCTGAGCCCCCTGCTGTTCACCCTGATGACACACGACTGCGTCCCCAGGTTCACCACCAATCACATCATGAAGTTTGCAGACGACACAACGGTGGTGGGCCTCATCAGAGACGACAACGACCAGGACTACAGAGAGGAGGTGGAGCAGCTGGTGGGCTGGTGCAGAGACAACAGCCTGATCCTGAACGTGGAGAAGACGAAGGAGATCATCGTCGACTTCAGGAAGAACCGGCCTCACCATGCTCCACTGCTCATCAACAGCTCAGCTGTGGAGGTGGCCAGCAGCACTAAGTTCCTGGGGGCGCACATCACGGACTACGTCACCTGGACTGTAAACACCACGTCACTGGTGAAGAGGGCACAGAAACGACTGTACTTTCTGCGGAGGATGAGGAGAGCCCGCCTGCCCCCGCCCATCCTCAAGACCTTCTACAGAAGCACCATAGAGAGCATTCTGACCAGCTGTCTCTCTGTGTGGTGTGGAGGCTGCAGTGCCTCCGACTGTAGAAACGTGAGGAGAGTGGTGAGGACAGCAGAAGGGATCGTCGAGGCTCCTCTTCCCTCCATTAAAGACATTTCATCGCAGCGCTGTGTGTCCCGAGCCCGAAACATCGTCAGGGACCCCTCACACCCCCACCATGGACTGTTCTCCCTGCTGCCCTCTGGGAAGAGGTTCCACAGCATCCGCTGCAGGACCACCAGGTTCTGCAAAAGCTTTTTCCCTGCTGCCATCAGACTGTTGAACTGCTGAAGTATAAAATGGACTGTGTACCACACTCGCTGATTTGCACATTGTATCGTATCCTTATCCAGCATTATAAATGCTGCTCAACTCTTAGTCTCCAATAGACCAGTTCATTGTTATTGTTTTGATTCGGGTTTTTCGCGCATGCGCGCCGGACTGGTTGGCAAAAGACGAACACAATAGCGGACGCAAACAGAGAAACTGACGAGTTCTCCACGTATTTTTCTTCTTTAGATAACGTATCACAAGATCGTTTTAAGACTAAGTTGATGGTTGATGGTATCAGATTGCCAGATCCACACAGCAAAAGCCTAAAGGGACGGAGCGAGTCTGTGAAATGCTGCCAAGCGTTCAGTACCGCGACACATACAGCTACCTTATAAACACGCAGGCCAGTACACACGAGAGAGCATGGAAGCATGAAACCACTGGACGGCTGCAATTATATTATATCTGGACATAGGCTCCAGCAACGCCCGCGACGCCATGAGGGATTAAGCGGGTCAGAACATGGATGGATGGATGTTCAGACATGTTTGTGTAACATACGAACGCGGAGTCGGACAGGAAGACCCGCCCGGTAGGTTTAAAAAAAAACATAGTTCACTACGGATTATTTTGGTGTTTTTGTCTTGTTAAAATGGGTGGGGGTACCGGCGACATTGCATCGTAAACACAGAAGTACTAGCGCCCGTGAACGGGCGGAGGGGAGGGAAGGTGGCGATCGCTACACGGGCCGGAATAGTCAGCGGCTGCTGCTACCGCTTCTCCGGCCCGTGTAGCGATCGCCACCTCCCCTCCGCCGCTATTTAAGTACAACAATGACTAGAGCAGAATTAAGTTGTATTTACCGGAGATGAAGTGTAGACTGCATATTCTGTCGCAGTATGATGGATCCCCCAGTCCATTGTGAGTGTCTGCCTGCGCTCTTTTCATTGAAAATATCCATTTCTTTCTTCGTCTTTCCTCCTTTGGGAAACGACAGAAACGTACATCCGACGATTTGGAATGCCTCTGTGTGCAACCGGGAGCACAACAAGTCGTAGGCATTGTTTAGATTCCAAAAATAAACTAACTAAAAATACGCTCTAAATCACCCGTTTTGTCACAGTAGTAGACGAGAACAGTACTGTTTTTGCCTACCACCGAGATCCGGATGTAGCGCTGACGTCACGCGTGACGTCACGCGTGAACTGGTCTATATCACTGCTGCACTTTATCCGGAAACTTACTGCATAATTGTTTACACTGCAACTGTCTACTGTTAAATCACTGCTGCACTTTATTAGAAACTTACTGCATATTTGTTTACATTTGTTTACAATTGTTTACATTTCAACTGCCTACTGTTCACTGCTGCACTTTATCCGGAAGTCAATTGAAACTTATCCTGTAACTGACTGCAATTTATTACTGCATTTTTATCCCGTACTGTAATTCACTGCAAGGTATCCTGTAGAGTTACTGCAATTTTCCTGAGCTGTATGAAAACGAAATTTCGTTCTGTATGCACTCTGTGCATACAAAATGACAATAAAGAAAGTCTAAGTCTAAGTCTAGGCAAGGCAAGGCAAGGCAAGGCAAGGCAAGGCAAGGCAAGGCAAGGCAAATTTATTTATATAGCACAATTCAGTGCAAAGACAATGCAAAGTGCTTTACATGATTAAAATATAGCAAAATAAAATAGAATAAAAGCAAGTAGGAATAAAATGTAGATAGAAAAAAGAACAAAAAAGTGGTGATTCAGTTAACTAGAACAGTTGAAGGCAATCTTAAACAAATGTGTTTTTAATCTTGATTTAAAGGAACTCAGGCTTTCCGCACCTTTACAATTTTCTGGAAGTTTGTTCCAGATCAGTGGAGCATAGGAACTAAATGCTGCTTCTCCTTTTTTAGTTCTGGTTCTAGGTATGCAGAGTAGGCTGGAGCCTACATTAGTCCTTTAATTCTAGAAATGTTTTTCAGGTGATAGAAAGCCGACCTTGTAATTGTCTTTAGATGCTTTTGGAGGTTCAGGTCTGAGTCCATTACTACTCCCAGATTTCGGGCCTCATTAGTGGTTTTTAGCTGAAGCGACTGAAGCTGTGTGCTAACTTTTGATCTTTCCTCTATTGGTCCAAAAATTCTAAGTCTAAAGACATGACAGGAATGGACCAGAGAGACTACCAAGAGGCCAGTCAGTTTTGACCCCAAATCTGCGGGCATCTGCAAAAAGTTGATGAACAAAAAGAGAATTTGTGTTTTAGCCTGACAGTGACTCCAAGCATGCCTCTAAATCAAGAATAATAACTTAATAATTTTTTTTTAAGTTTTCAAATAGCTTAGTTAAAATCCAGGATCAGATTTTACTGAAATTTGTAAAGGTCACCTGAAAAGGGCTTTGGACCAAAGATGTCTCTCTCATTGATTTAGAAAGTTTTGCAACACAGAGTAGGCAAATATTTTTAAGTCAAAATAAGGCATACTGACAGACTCCAACCAAACAAAACTAATTGCCGGAATTAAATCAAAAGGTGTTTCAACAAAGTATTAGTTTATAGGTGTGCATATTACTACAAACATGTTTTAGCCGGTATTTTATTTGTTCATAATCTTTCATTTTTCTTTCAGTTGAATTGTAAATGGTAAATGTCGCTCTACATCTGGAAAAAGAGCTCCCAAATGCTTTATCATGGTCTGATCTGTTTTTTACATCGCAAAAACCTTAGGTATGTAACATAAGTCTTTGCTATTTAAACAAAAAAATTGTTTTCTTGAACAGCGCAATGAAACCGTGTCTGTGCCATACATCATTCGAAAATACCTTTTCTCTAACTCTTAAAACATCTGGATCGAAATGTGTTCCTTAAGGTTAGGAAACTTATGAATGTAGGGCAATTTTTTTTATTTCATTTTATTTAAAGGATGGTTCGCTAAACAATCTGTTTTTTTTTTAAATCAACTAGTAGCCAGGCAATTACTGGAGATAATTGCCTGGCTCTTTGAAGGGAGACATTTTCAAAGAGCTGTTCAAATGGATAGCTTGTTTTCAAAACAACAGGAAAAGATTCTGATTATAATCATTAAAACTTAAACATCACACCTTTTGAATTACTTGACATTTCTGGACTAGATTTTAATCTATGGCATTTGTAAGTGCTGATGGAAGCTATTTCTTGACTTGTACTTCAATTACTAGGTATTGTTCCGGTAACACTTTTTGTTTTTGCCATAGGAAAGTGCATCCAGATTCTGCTGTGTTTTCTTTGAACCAGTCTAATTATATTCATCTTTTTCATTAGCCAGCCACTCACCTCAAATGAAGCATGGCCCACTGTCTCTCTTCGGGGGTTGACCTACCGCCCCCTGTCCATGTACGCAAGCTGCTTGTGCCTCTTAGAGGGGCACTAATGCGCTAGTTTATACACCTTCCCCTCAGAGGAGGGGGAGAAAATAACCTAAGCCATTTTGTGTCCTTGCTGTCCCTGAGCAACAAATTATCCACAATGGGAAAAGCTGTTTTGTTTTAAACAAAGCTTTTTTTGTTGTGTTTTTTTATCTCTCCTCATGATCTTACCATTTTTTCCCTATCTGCTTTGTTTGGCGTCAACTCCCTTACAGAGGTTATCATTGTCCCCCACCAGAGGGTCCTAGTGGACCCAAGTACAGGTGATCAAAATTGCATCACGCATGATTTGCAGACACTAGAGAGGAGGAGGAGGATGTTTTGATCAGGCTGTATACCGCTGCATATAGGAGAGCACTGCTCTTCCTCAGAAACATTTCCCTGATTCTTCCACCTGAGATCCCTCTGACTAGTATCTTGTGCAGATAAGACAAGGACTACCTATGAAAACTCCACTTGACCCCGCTTCAGTTAACCTGAAATTTTATACAATTTTAAGAAATTTTGCCCAGAGCCTATATTTTAAACCTCACTCTGTTAAAGAGCAATTCAGAATTTTATAGAGATTAATGGTTTGTGAAACTCAGATTCCCCTCAACATTTTGGAAAGGTTGACACTCTGCGCTTGTTGTCTAGAATAAACTTTAAAAGGTCATATTCAATTTCATTTAAATTCAATTCAAAAATACTTTATTAATCCCAAAAGGAAATTAAATATCGTTTTAACTCATGCTATAGGGGTTTCTTCAACAAATTGTTTTCTTTTTAGACAGATCTCACATAGCGGTCTGTCATACAGAGTATCTAAAGAAGCCTCCGACTGAACTACTGATAAATAAGAGCAATCTGGACAAATCACATCTGCAGGATTACAGGCCAATCTTCAACCTTCGATTTATGAGTAAAATTATTTTAAAAGCTGTGTTTCAACAGTTAAATAGCTTCCTTACAATGACCAACAGCTTTGATGTTTTTCAGTGCAGTTTCAGTGCTCACCACAATACTGGCCTCGTCAAAGTGTTCAATGACATCCATATGAATATAGACTGTGGAAGAACCACAGTTCTAGTTCTGTTGGACCTCAGCACAGCATTTGACACTGTTGACCATGATATATTATTAAAGCGACTGGAGAGCTGGGGCGGACTCTCTGAAACAGCACTCAGTTAGTTATAATCCTACCAAAATAACAGGGATGTCTTTGTGTTAATAGGTAACTTCTCATCACAGTGGACCAAAATCACATGTGGGGTACCCCAAGGTTCAATCCTAGGACCCCTTCTACTCAATATCGATATACTCCCACTAGCTGAGATTATAGCAAGAAACAAGATTAGTTACCATAACTACACAGATGATACACAGCTCTACATTACGATGTCACCAGGTGACTCTGAACCCATCCACGCAGTGAACGGATGATTAGAACGAATCAATGCACGGATGTGCCAAAACGTTCTCCAGCTGGACAGAAACAAAACTGAAGGAAGTTAGGAACAAACTAGAGTCAGCAAGTAGCTTCAGTTATTACAACTATAAACTAGTGATTAGGCCTGAAATCTGGGTTCAGTGATGGACTCAGACCGGAAACTTCAAGGACTCATAAAGACAGTCACAAAGTCAGCCCTCTATCACCTGAAGAACATTTCCAGGATTAAAGGACTGATGTCCCAACGAGAAACTAGAGAAACTCATCCATGCGTTTATCTTTAGCCGTATTGATTACTTCAACGGTGTCTTCACAGGTCCACCCAGAAAGTCAGACAACTGCAGCTGATCCAAATGCTGCTGCTTGCTGTCTCACTAAACCCAGGAAGATGGAGCACATCAGCCCAGTTCTAAAGTCTTTACACTGGGTCCCCATAGCTCAGAGAATAGACTTTAACATATTTCTGTTAATTTATAAATCACTGAACGGCTTAGCACCTAAATACAATGAAGACCTATTGTTGCTGTACCAACAGACCACTCAGATCTTCTGGTTCTGGTCTACTCTGCATACCCAGAACCAGAACCCAAACATGGAGAAGCAGCATTTAGCTCCTATGCAGTACAAATCTGGAACAAACTTCCATAAAACTGCAAATCGGCCGAAACATTGAGTTCCTTTAAATCAAGACTGAAATTCCACCTGTTAAGAGTTGTTTTTGGCCCATAATAATGGCAACACTGACCAACATATTTGATGTGTATTAATGTTTTCACTTGATACAATTTAATGTTTGTTACTGGTCTCACAATCAGTGACTGTTTAGATGTGGGTATGATGTTTTTTACGTTTTCATGATGTAAAGCACTTTGAACCTCCTGCTGCTGAAATATGCTATACAAATAAACGACTTGACCTCACTTGACAATCTGATGAAAATTATGCTCAGTGTTATCCAAAATGTTCTTCATTTTACGAAGAATCCTAATATATCTGCATTTTCAACAATAATTTTGTAATTACAGTGGGCCTTGCAAAGATGTCCTACCCTTGGCATATTTCTTGTTTTATTGACTCAAACTAATATGGTTTATTTGAGAGTTTGCACCATATCATTTACAAAACATGCCTACAACATTGAAGATGTATCATTTTGTTTATTGCACAAAATAACAGAAAATTTCAGTGTGACTGTTCACCCCACTACAGTCAGTACTTTGTAGAGCCATCTTTTGCTGAAATTCTACCTAAAAGTTGCTTTTGATCAGTCTATAGCCCCATTCCTCAAGGCAAAACTGATCCAGCTACTGGTTATTGGGTGGGTTTCGCTTGTGAATAGAAATCTAAAAACCTAACCACAGATTTTCAGCTGGACTGAGACTTTGGGTTATTGTCCTGTTGCAAGGTGAACCACGTCCGTCCTGTTGGTTCTTGAGAATATGCCCAGAATTTAGTGCCATCAAACTTTCCCACAACTCAGGCCAGTTTTGCAGTCCCTGCTGCTGAAGAACATCCCCACAGCATTATGCTGCCACCACCATGATTCAGTGTGAGGATTGTGTTCTTGGGGCGATGGGTTGTGTTGAGTTTGTGCCAGACGGCATTTACCTTGGTGGCTGAAAGTTCAATTTAAGTCTCATCTAACCTGAAATCCTTTCTCCATACATTTGGGGAATTGCCCAAATGCCTTTTGACAAAGTCAAAACATGCTTTTTTTATTTCTAACACTATGTACAAGCTTTTTCTTAGCCACTCTTCCATAAAGCCCAACACTTCGTAGTGTACGGCTTATTGCTGTCCTATTGGCAGATCCTGCAGTCTCTGTAGTGGAGCTCTGCAACTCCTTCTGGGTTACCTTTGGTCTCTCTGCTGCCCCTCTGACTAATGCCCTGTTTGTCTAGTATCTGAGTTTAATATTAATTTAAATAGTCAATGATTTGGATTTTTTTACCCCACCCTGACTTGTACTTCTCAACAACTGTGTCCCTGACTTGTTTGGAAAATTCCTTGGTCTTGATGGAGTGATGCCTCTACCTCAGTGGTGCTGCAGCCTCTGGGGCATTTCAAGAAAAGGTGCCTTTATACTGACAGATCATGTGACACTTAGATTGGATCAGGTTGCACCAGAACTTTTTTAAGGGCTTCATAGCAAATGGGATAGATACATATGTGCAAGTCATTTTTTAAATTATTATTCTTTTTAATGTTTTCTCATTTTACTTCACCGACTAAGACTATTTATGCAGGTCCATCGCATAAAATTAGATTTAAAAGACACTTAAATTACAATTACAAAATAAGCAAGAAGCCAAGGGGGTGAATACTTTTGCAAGTCAATGCATCTCATGCAACAGCAGACCTATTCTGAATTTGACGTTTGCAATTGTCTAAAAAAAAAATGAATAAAATTCTTGCGGAGTCACAGAATCTTTGAATACAATTACTTTATTTCTGCAATTACATAAAATCATGGGGGGATTTAAAGTGATTTAACAGTTTTAAAACTTCTTCAAATCCTGACTGAACACAGTGTCATCTCACTGAATTGATGAAGCATGAAATAAGGCGCATTCATTTTCCAACCTCTGTTCCGTGGTCGTACTACAGCACAAAAACATCACACAAACATTTCCCAGGACTTTGTCCTCTGGAAGGCTTTCCTAAACACCAGGCATAGAAAAACACTCATCTTCCTGGCCCTGACACCAGGAGGACAGCTGATAACAACAATGCACCGGTCCATGTCTTTATTTGGGGTTGGAGCGCTGGAGTCCTCGCTCCGAGCTACATGTCACACACAGCTTAAGTGCTTAGAGCCCGTTTGACTCATCCCTGTTCTGTAAATACGGAGGTAATGTGTTGGTTTGTGAGTGTGTATTTACACTCCCAGGTCACAGGGTTGTGTTTTATATTTTAAATGGCCAGACCACTGTTGCCCCATTTACAAGAAATAGATGAGGACTGATGAGAGTCTGCCTGCAACATCACTGCAAGAGTTCCTGCCCATAAATAAAATGTGGGATATTTGTGCCAGATTTCAAAAGTTCATCACAGCCACCCATTCAAACAACACCTAAACTGTTTACCCAAGAGGTCCTCTGGTGTTCAGAAATGTCTTCACAAGTTTATTTAGCCAGTCTTACAAAAGCTAAGCTAACATTAAAACTTGGATTACCATTTGGGGAAATGTTGATGTTTGCTTGCAGAGACTTTTGAACAGATAACAGCTACTATATTCAAAATAAGTTCAAGCACAAAGACAAATTCTCTTAAATGCACAAAAAAACTGGATTTTATATTTAACCTGAATGCTGGATTTATGCTGGGTAGTTCTAGCCAAATTGTGAAAAAGAATAATAAAAAATGTTATGTTTGCTTTGAATAAATGGATCTGAAGTAGCTTCATCATCCCTCGCAGATCACCGTTTTTAACTAATCACACTTTACTGAATTTCATCCATGAGATGAATTAAGAAATTAGTTTTATCATTCCTCTGCATATTCTCGGTTATCCGGGTCATGGCAATAGCAAACTGGCTTAAATCGGAAGTAACCAGACTTTTGCTCAGTTTTTCTGAAAATGTTTTAATGCCTATCTAGATGTTTTAGACATTTCTGTTGGCTCCCACTTGAGCAACCTGCAGTTGGAGCGCTACTGTTTTTAAGCACATGGAGGCCTATCCATGTCAGGAGTTTCTGAGAAACTCAAGAAAATGTTCTCAAAATACAACATGCCAATAAATTTCAAACCTAATACTCTCTCAGTCAAAAACTGGTTCATCCCAAAGACAGAACACCCAAACCACCGCTGACCTGCGTTGTGTATGCGGTCCAATGCAGCAAAAACTGCACAGACTCCTACATTGGAGAAATAACAACTATATAAATGCATGGTACAGCACAGGAGGGCCAGAAGCTCAGGGAAAGATTCACCAGTCCACTTGCACCTTAAAAACAAAGGAGACAATTTTGACAACAATGATGTCCAGATTTTGGTTTGAAAGAGGGATGAAAGAAGCCATCTTGGTCAAAAGAGAAAAGCCATCACTAAACAGAGGGGGAGGGTTGTGCTTCCAACTCCTCAGTGTTTACAGCTCGGTCCTCCAACACGTTCCAAAGAGATTACATCAGCAGTCTCATCATGATTCAGGTGACCAAGTACTCCACTCACACCAAGCAATAGCTTCTAACGACCCAGGACAGTGGCAGGTGGGTCATTGATTTGCATCCGACTTGTAATGCGCCTAAGAGGATGGGACTAATATATATTTTAAGTTGGGTATGAGTTTTGCATTTAATCTTGGACTTTAACGTCGATTTGTTCTGTGGTTACCTTGAAGTAACTTCGTTGACACAATTTACAACTCGGTGGAACCTTTTCTTCTCCGTCTTTTTGACTAACAATGCCTCTGTTAATGCGGTGACCTTCGCTATCAGGGCCATTACAATGCCCTTGTTGTTGGGGGTTAGATCGACCTGGGGTACGCTTCCGGGAGGGTGGAGCAATCTTACATTTGCCGTCACATCAATTGACAAATACGGAAGAGGATTAGGGCCATTCAAAAAAAAAAAAAGTCTATTCAATTCTAACTTTTTTCTCAGAATTCTGAGAATAAAGTTAAAATTCTGATTTTTTTCTCAGAATTCTGAGATTAAAGTCAGAATTCTGAGAATAAAGTCAGAAGTGAATAGACTTTTTATTTTTTTTGAATGGCCCTAATCCTCTTCCGTAGACAAATACTCCTGGATAGGGGTTGAAAGGTTTTCAGAAAAACTGAGCGAAAGTCCGGTGGCCTCCAATTTATTCCTGTTTGCTGTTAAGAAATCTGTAAAATAATGTTAATGTCAGTGACCCATGTTAATGGCTTCACACTAGACAACAAGTTAGTTCACTTTCAAATAACATCAGCTTTTGTATCCAAAAGTTATTGGAGGAAAGATCACACTATGTTGTGTTTTAGGTGCGTTTGTCCTCCAGAGATGAAAGATCAGCCTCTGCAAAGGGTTGATGACTGCTGACAGTGAGTCAGTCATGGTTTTAGGTTAAAGTAATAATGGGTATCGTAGTTATGTTTAAAGATCAGTAATGATTCAATCCCTCCACCCCTGGCTGTATTCTATGTGATACTTTTCTCAACAGAAATGTGGCACAAAAAATAGCCAAATACAAAATTAATAAGCTCTGAGGGATTTAACAGTGTAGAAATAAGCAGATCAACCTAAATTAGATTTGTACCCCCTGTAAAAATCTAAGTACTCAAGATCAAGTTGCAGCCTTGACTATCGTTTCTCATTTTAAATGTAACAGCTGATGTACTCATGTTTATGTCCCATTTGGTATGTTTGTTTACATGTAAAACCAGAAGGTCTAGAAGCAGTGAACAGATTTGTGCAAAGCGTTGTTTTTCTTCAGGATAAGCTAGACTGATAATATTTTAATAGTGTTGAATAACTAATATGAATTTCTATCCAAAGAGTCATCAGTCAGAGTTTGTTTGCTGAATTAAACTAAAAACAAAATGTTTGTGACCAAAATGCATAATAATTTAGGAGGGATTTAGGGATATGTGTGGATTGAATTGGGGTACTGGTAATTTCACCTCATCACACCGTCTTACATTTGCATCCTTCATAGTTCAAGTAGCTACGTGGGTATAAAATGGTTGAAATTGAAAATAGAAGGGTACAAAATGGCAATGTGTGGATACAAAATAGAGGTCTGAAGGGATTGGCCTGAAGCAACTGAATTGTTTTTTTGCTGGTTATAAGCACTGGAGGGTGCAGTGATATATAAGCATTGCTGCTATTTTCCTTTTGGTGTAGGATAGCATCTCGACTGATAGCTTGGAGGAACGTTTTGTCTAATGTTTTCACCTACTTGTGAATAACCAGCTGCTCCAGTTGGACCGATGAAGGTTAGCCATCAAGGTGAATATGATGTCATAGGGGGAACCCAGAAAGAATCCAGGCGGCTGGAGGAAATGAGAGAAACTCAAGAAGAGTTCCAGCTTCTCTAAGGCACTCAGGGACACTAGAGATTACGCTCCAAACTGTTGTCAGGGGGGTTTTCAGGCTAAAAATCCTGCCGTGTGAACCAGCCTTTGAGTCTCATTGGCTATTTCCCTACTCGTCCTACGTTTTTGACATGACCAAAAGTTAATTTGAATTGATTTTATCTCCCTCCAAAATATTTTTTTAAGTTTTAGTCATAGTTCACACGACTGCAAATTAGGTTTCACATGGTTTTCATCCAGGTTGATGACTTCTGATGTTGCTTTGTATCGTTGCGCCATGGAAATACACAGCATGTTTAGCAAGTTTCTAGGAAGAAAAGCAGCATGCACTCTGTTAATAAGTGATGCTGCTCATATAACCAGCTCTCCGCGTCTGTGATAACAAATCAGCGAGTCCTGCCATAAACTGAAGTTAAACAGTAAAAATGACAAACACCAGGGCTCTTCAGGATTACTGAAGACACAGTCTACTTCTACTAATGGTTTCCTTTTATTGAAATGGGGTCATTTTTAAGTTCTAATTTTTCATTCAAGACATTATCCAGACAATTCCTGTTGTAAGGTTATCGCAAAACGTTTTGTGTACATTTCTGTACTTTGTGGGGAAACGGCAGGGGAGATAATGCGCAGGCTGAGCTGCAGCTGCGTTTTTTGTTTTTTTTTATCTTTTCCCTGATTCTGGAAGGTCTCTACATGACACGACGCTAAAACGGCAAGACCGCCCCTTGTTTAGGAGTTTAGTTCTGCATTACAGGAAAAACTGAGGATGAAAAATAGGTGGCAAATACATGTGATTAAAAAGGTTTGGGCCTTTCTAAGTTTTACATTTCTGTGAAAATTCTGATCACTTTATTGTAATGAATACAACTTAATATACTGAATTTGGAGTTATATGTTGAATTAAACAAGGTGCAGTTGTCGCTAGAAATGCATATACGCTCATTTGCATGAATGTCACTGTAATTGTGTGTGCGTGCGCTTTTAGTGACTTATATAAAGCATTCTTTAAGGATGGAATTGAAAAAAAAACTTAGCTTGGTGAACAAGTTAAAAGGTATTGTAGTTTTTATCTTATTCAATTAAATTAAAAAATAATGTATATATCTCAAAGAGAAATTAAATGCTGGTGTAAGTCTTGTTAAAGGGGTTTCTTCAACGAGCTGTAGACGCTGATGACTGCAGGCAGGAAGGATCTCCTGTAGTGGTCTGTCTCACAGCAGATCTGGAGAAGCCTCTGACTGAAGACACTGTGTCGTTGAACAACAGCCTGATGAAGAGGAGGGTTAGGGTTATCCATAATGTTCTTCATTTCATGAAGAATTCTTCTTTGTAAAATAATCTCCAGAGGTTTTAGAGTAGGCCTCAGAACAGACCTGGAGCCGAGGAGATCACACTCCCCATAACAGACTTAGAGGAACTCTATTGTGGGGGAGGAAAGGAGCTGTTGTGCCTAGTTTGGACAACCTTTAATGGCGACTTCATTATGTGACGAAAACGCATGGATTCTACTCAAAAAAAGAACTACAAGTGTGCGTGCTCTTCTCTCTGGCCATTTTTTGTTAATTTCCGTGAGGTAGGCTGTATGTATATGTCAGGCCATGCCATGCAAAGGATTGTGGGATTCCTTATAGCTTCTTAGCGGCAGTAAGGGACCTTACGAGATTCCTGTTAAAGGAGGTATGAGAAGAAGCATACAGCCTCCTTTTCCTCCTCATTCTCTACTCACTGCACTATTCGGACAGTACTCATTATAGCGACTGCTGACGCACTTCCACTTTGGGTGAAGAGTCCTTGCCCAAAAGACATTCTTGGATGCAGCCATGGAAGATATGCAGCATCTTGCTGCAAACCCTGAAGGACCTGAGCTTCCTATGGAACTACAGTCTGCTCTGTCCCTTCTTGTAGACAGCTTCACAGTTACATCTCCAGAGCAGTTTGTTGTGAATATTGAGGTACTTATACTTCTCCACCTCTTCTCCCAGTATGGTAATAGTGTTGGACCTATTCCTGTTTCTCTTTTTTTCCCCCTACATGTTATCCACACAGTCTCCAAATTACGCTCACATGCAGACCCATTCACTAAAATTGAATATTGTTCAAAAGTTAATTTTAGTAACGCAATTCACCTTGTGAAATACATAAGGATTTATTACATAGACTGATGTTTTCACGCCTTGTGTTAATTTTGGATTATTTTCCACATAAAGCTAATGAAAAAATGGCATTCAAGATTAAACTATTATATCAGGCCAATAAATAAATAATACATGAATGAGGGATTAATGAAAATTATGTTTAATACCTACTCACGAGGTTATTTTCAAAGGGCCCTTTAAATCTGAAAAACGAACCTGTTTGGAACACCAATTCTTATTTATTGAATAGGAATGTATTCCAAACAATATTTGGTCAAATGATTCTCAGAAAGTTGTACCTTGACCACTTGCTGTTTAACTTTCACTAAGATTCTGGCATAAATCTAGATTGATATGGGATCATTCTTCTTATCAGAGATGGTAGAGTTCTTTTAAACCACTTGCTTTTCTAGGAATAGACCTAGCTTTTGAGCAAAGGTCACACATTTTCAATGGGTTGAGGTCGGGTCCGTTCCAGAAACTTTATTTTATTGTGCTTTGTCTATTTTGAAACTAACTTTGATGTGTTCTTGGGATCATCATGCTGTTTTTTTTTCCAGTTGACAAGCTGTTGATCTGTAATGAAGTTAAAGAATTTGTATACCCCAGTGCCTCTGGTAGCAAAAGCGGCCCTCAGCTTTAAATTTGCCACCACGATCCTTAAAATACACGTGGCGTTTCTATGTGGTCAGCCGCAAACTTCAGGTAAAAGGTGTCAATTTGGGGTGTGAAGTGGTTTCTTTCTTGGCCGACAGCTTCCAAGTCAATATTGAAGGTGAGGTAAAACTAGCTTCATTGCAAAAAGGTATGAAGGCAGTCCTTGAATTTCTCAATATTGTTAATATTGGTATTAAATTACGCATAGGTCTGTCCAGATAGGTTGGGGAAAAAAAGAATCAGGCTCTGTAAAAATGCCATTACTTGGTTATTACGTCAGCAACAGGATGTCGTCACTTCATTTGTATATTAGTAGTATTGTGCCGTGGGGATCGTCATTTGTGGCCGAAATGTGGGTAGAAACATTCAGAAGGCCAAGCACCTGCTTCCAGCTTATGCCCCACTGATGCCTCTCTGGAGATTTTGATCCGAACTGCGCACCCAGCGTTCTGTCGCTCCCTGGTGGCCACTGGTGGGAACTACACCCCCGGGCAGACGGTGAAGGAACACGGTGCTCGGAACATACCGCCTCCTGTTGCTGCGCCTCACTGTGGGATCCGCAGTCGACCTTTCAGGCTACACACATGAACGCAGAAAGCTCGTCGGCGCGTCTCCTCGCTATGCGCGACCGGGAGGACGGTCCGTGGAGTTCACCAGCACGGCGCCTCCTGCTCTGAGTCCGGAGCTGGTGGAGACAACCCCGGGGCTCCTCTTCCGCAGGAGGTGGGGGGGCGGAAATTTTTCTTTTTCTTTTTTTTTTTTGACCCAACTTGCCGGAGAAGCCGCCGAAGGAGTGAAGAGGCGGTCTTGTTTCGTCGCTCGCTTCTGAGAAAGTGTGAAACAAGTGCGAAGAGGAAGAGAAGCAACAGATGTTCTTGGCGAGCATGCAGCCGGCGGAGGAATGAAGGCAGCAGCGAGGCACCGGCGGCCCTTCCAGCGGTTCTGCTGCTGTGGAGTCGGGCTGGTCGCCGTCATTTGGCTCGCGCAGGTCATCCAGGCTCCAGGTGGGACCTTAATTAGGACGCACAGCTGCGTCGATTCCGCTCAACTTCAGCTTGCAACTCTATTATAACAATATTTTACCTCAGAAATGGAGGAAAATATACTACTGCGCTCTGAATAGTTTAAAAAAAAAACCTAAATATAGAGCAACGAAAGAGACCGCCCGAAGAACATGTTGGGCTTTAATAATAATATTCATAAAAATTGTATTACTTCGTTGCATCTTAAAACAAACGTGTTTATTTATATTTTATTTTTATTACAAAATGAATGCAAGTCAAACGGCTCTATGCTGTTATGTGGCTATAATGAATAAATCCTCCCTGCTATAGGACATGCACATCTTAGAGGTAAGTCATTATCTCCTTTTGAAGACGTCCTCAAATTTCTGTACCCCATGCTGTGTTCAGGTGGCTTATGCTGTTAGGGAATCCTCTTTTATTCCCACACTGGTTCAATGTATAACCTTCAAATAAAGCTGAGCTTGCGAGATAGTTTAGATCTAATTCTCTGGAGCTCGCCCTGTTGTAGGACATATTCCTACGTTTTCCCTAATGTGACCGCAGCCCATCCCTCAGTCTCTCTTTTCCTCTGTCTGTCTGTCTGTGCTTCTTGGGATGATTGACTGTGTTCACCCTGCAGGGAGGTGACAGATTGTTGATCATACAAAGCGGGCACAAACTGTGGCATGTGTAAATCCAATCACTAGGGGTGTAGGCTGGGCATTATCTTTAGCTCAGAGGACAAGCTGACTATGACTAGGCACGCTAGAGGCAACCCCCCCCCAACAAACTGTTTTTATCCTTAAAATACCCACAATGGACTTTAATAACAAAAGGTAGTCTAATATCTGATAAACTGGTCTGATAAATATAGCCCTGGAGATGTACACTTTACACAGAGATTTCAATTTCTGAAAATGGAATTCAGATAAACAACTTTACTGTTAACTACCTTCACTGGTAAAATCTTATACTGGTATTCCAGACAGTGGCGGCTCTAGACCAAATTTAACAGGGGTCCAAGGTGGTGCCTATGTTTTTTTCATAGGCGCACAGAACAAATGAACGAAACAATGAAACAATATTTAACGGTTTAATAATATTAAGCGAGCCGCTTGTGACTAACCCAGAAGAAAGGTGTAGGCGTATCCTTAAGGCGTATCATTAAATCCATCGTGCCCTGCACACCCTGCAGGCTTCTAGTGGCAGAGGAAGAAAACTTTCCCCAGAGCATCACTGAGCCACCACCATACTTCGCTGTAGACAGTATGCTCTATTTTTTCCCCTCTTAAGACAATCGGCTGACTCAGAAAATTTAAGTTTGGATTTATTGCTTCATAGAAAATGCTTCCCAAAATCTCTTTGGCTTGTTTATATAGTTATGAGCATATCTGAAAGGTGACTTCTGTTATGATTTTGGGTCAGAAGGGGTGTATGTCTTGGGGTTCAGGCATTGAACTTGTCTTCTCTGAACGTTTTGGACAATTCCCGTTTGGACAGTATTTCTAATATGCAATCAAACGGTGTTATATCTCAAGCACACCCGATGCAGCCAAAGAAGCATTTGATTGGTTGCATCAGGTATCTGAGATCACACCAGATTTGTAAGGTGTGCTCTTGTCCCTTTAACTGCCTGGTCAACCATTTGGTTGACCAAGTTTTGAGTCACTAAATTTTAAAGGAGGGAGTGTCTAACCAAACTCAAACTGATCAAGCCATCTCTACCATTTGGTGGAAGTACGTAATCCTCAAATGATCATCCAGATGTCACTGTGACTATGCATGTTAGGTTCATCTTTCCCTCCTACAACCAGGAACTCAAAAACAAGAAAATCAAGCATTGCGTCATGACTATTTTTGGGTAAACCTTGAAAGGCTTGAATACGGTTTTAACATATATTGATAATAAAGGTCTTACCAAACAGAATTATGACCATTCATGCAACATAAAAACTCAAAACATGTTTGATTTATTTAAAGCATCCTTGACCAAACGGTTGATTTGTCAGGGATTGGTAAGGATGGCGGATTCAGGCTAATGTAATAAAATTTATAATTTTCTAAATAGTCAACTTAATCAGATCATCTAGTTTCTCTAAAGGACTGATCAAGTGCTAGTACATCATGAAAATGCTAAAAGAATTGTCCTGTTTCTTACTTCCGTTGGTTTATAAGTTGATCTAAGTTACTATAGGCCTAATAAAAAAACATTTAGAACTACATGGGCACTCAGATGCTGCTGACATGACCTGTAGAAGATGTAGGCTCCATCCTTACACCTCCATTGGTTAAGGACTCTAGCCAAGGCGGAAGTGCATCAGCAATCGCCATGATAAGTGCTAACTGAATAGTGCAGTAAGGAAGAAAGTTGGAAAAGGAGCCTGTATGGTCAGGAACAGCAGCTAGGAGCAGGAATTAGGAACTCTTAATTATATATATTCGGATGGAGCCCAAGACTAAGTCCAGGAGATGGTATATTCCCCTATTTGGACACATCCTTCAACTGTGAGTTGCTTGAATTTGAATAAAATCTTTATGACATTAGCTTTATTTAACTGTTTAAACCGTTGTTGTGTATTTTCTTATTTTTAAACGCCTGTGCAATGATTAAATGTTGACACCAAACCTATTTTGCAGTGGGGTTTGGAAGGATTTTAGAAACCACTGAGTCAGGGATGGGCAAAGAAAGACAAAACAAATCCATCCAACTGACCAAATATATGATTGCGATATTGAAACTTTGAAATTGTGATGATAATTGCAATCCGCTAAGGTGCAAATGTTGCTGAAAGGTAGATCAAAAACAGAAACAGACTGCTCGTAGCTTTCTGCCCTTAAGCTGTCAAAATGCTCAATGGCTGTTAAGGTGTTGTGTTGTGCTCTACTTTATGGTTCATGTTTTATGTCTCTATTTGTGTTGTCTATGAGCTAAATATTAAAGATTTTCAACAGAAATAGGTTGTAGATCCCATTGAAACCGTGTCTCGGTTTTAGTTGAATTAATAAAATGACAGATATTTGATCAGATATGATGGCAGAATTAAAAGTAAAGACCCACATCTATTGTGCAGAAAACAAGAGAGATGTGTTGGTTCCGCGTAATGTGGCAGAGATGCCCCTAAAGGCATCACCCCACCCCCTCACTCTCCTCCAGCTCGTCATCTCTTCGTCGCCTTTGCTGATGTGGTCACACACTGTCACACACACACCCTCAGCAGATGCTTCAGCACCATTTTCCTCCTCGCTTCCCGTGTGGAGTGTGCAGATTCGAATCGTTGAACTTTTCCTTTCCTGCGAGGAGTGTTTCACAATTCACATTTGGGCTTCATTCTGCTTTCTGCTGCGTGCCATCCCCTCGTGGAAGAGTGTCCCATTGAATGAGCCGCGTCATTAATATTTATGCTTCACCTTTAAATTATGAGTGTGCCATCAACCTGAAGAGGTTCTCTGAACACAGACCAAAGCTGCTCGGCTAGAACCTTTGGGGAGCGCTTTGGCTAAGGTAGTGGTCTGCTGATTGTAATGGTGACAGGCAGCACAATGCTGGAAAATATTCGACATGCTGCTGCGTCTGCAATAACACGGCTTTTCTTGCCATTTATGGCTATCCACGTCTAAGCCTTTTTACAATCAGGAGCTCCGATAGTCATAGTTAACAGTAAATAAATGCTACAGTAGATTTGGATGCTTAAAAGCCTTTAGACTGCTGCAGAGACAATAAGGTAGAAATGTTTAACGTTAACTGAAACAGCCACTAAGCCCAATAAAAAAAAAAAAAACTTTATGTAACGGCGTTTGAAAGAATAAGAGTTAGCTACATTTTTTTCCTCAAACCACCTGGGCATACAACCCGACCACAGATTAGACATTGGAGATTAGAAAGCTTGCTCTTTGTCTCAAGATTCAGTACAGTATGTTCAATCTTCAAGATGAAGATTACTTGTTATGTAATGCAATTCTAACCAGAAATCTAATCAACCTAATAGTTTATATACAGTACACTGGAAAAGTGTTTGTTCCCCTTAAACTTGTTCACGTTTTGTGACATTGCAATCACAAGATTCAGGGTATTTTGTTGGGATTTAATGAGTAAAAAAAGGTAGCATGATCATGAAGGGGAAGGGAAATGACACATGATTTTAATTTAGAGTCAGAGCTCTTTACTCTAGTGCCTCTAAATAAAATAAATCACAGCCAACGGCCTTCTGAAGTTGTCTGATTAGCAAATAGAGTCCCCGAGTGTGCAATATAATCCATCTTTCTGTGAAGGCCTCAGAGGTCTGTTGGAGGATGTTAGAGACCAAATGGAATCCTCAAGACCA
The DNA here is from genome assembly GCA_037039145.1 of Fundulus diaphanus. NCBI lineage: Eukaryota > Metazoa > Chordata > Actinopteri > Cyprinodontiformes > Fundulidae > Fundulus > Fundulus diaphanus. Next base: position 25,311,414 of record CM073136.1, read on the forward strand.
AGGAACACCGCTGACATGTCAGTCAGAAAGATATGGAGCAGTTTGCTGCAGGGTTAAGTTATAAAACAATATTTCAAACAAGTAGATACCAATGGAAAAAAGATGTATAAATGCTCTCAAGGAGCTTTGACGCCCTTGTTGAACTCTTGAGGAGCTGCACAGATCCACAGCTTAGGTGGGAGAGTCTGTTAATAGAAAACCTGCACAGATCTGGACTTAAAGGTATAGTGGACAATATTCTTTTGGCTTTGAGTGCCAGTGGGATCCTCTTATGCATTGATTGTCCCACATGCCAATCAATGTGACATGCTCACATAATGCCATTGTGCATGCTTGTTCCTTCCCAGTTTCCTCTTGCTGTGCATTCTAGTGTTTATATATCCAAGGAATTTTGGTTTGACTCAAACATTGTAGCTCCACTGCTCTTAACCATTTTCTAAAGTTTGAAAATGACCGAGAGTCACAAGAAGCAAAACTGTCTGACAAGTTTATGAGAAGAAGAGGAAGGCCTCAGAAGAAAGAAACAAGACCAGATTGTATTTGGGAGATTTTTCCACACGATCTCCCTGAGGAGTGGAAGAGCAAGGTAAGATGGTCTTGCACATGCATAGTTATTCATAAAGGGACTTCTTACCTACATTTCCGGAAAAATCGTCCACTGAACCTTTATTGTAAGACTGGCAAGAGGGAAGCAGAAGAGAGCTTGGGCAATATTTATATTAGTTTAGTTAGGAATAGTTTAAATCAAATAATATTCATGTGATAGGTTGGTCTAGTCAAAGCCCAGATCTAAATCCAATTAGGACTTGAGATTTGCTGTTCACAAATGCTCTCCACTGAGCATCTGACTAAACTTGGGCAAATTTGTATTGAAGTTTGGGCAGAACTGTCTGTTTCTAGATGTATAGAACTGGTAAATCCTTGCAGCTGTAATTGTACTGAAAGGTGGTGTTTCAAAGTATTGACTTAGAAGGCCTGGACACGCCCGCCGACAGGGGGGGACAAACGGGTCAGTTGTCCCGGGCCCAGGACAGAGGGGGGGCCCAAAATTGACACGCTGACTGACCATTAAAATGGTCAGTGTCAATCTGCACGCGCGCTGACTGCAGCGCGCTGTGACACGGCACGTTGCTGCTCCCCATCCCCTCTCGTACATGGCTCAGCGGCGCCAGCCAATCAGCACGCAGGCTCAGCCTGGTCTGCCCACTCAACTGTCTCTCACACAAACTCAACACACAAACAACCGCACTGCTGAGAGAGACGCAGCAGCGGAAAAACATCAAGAGGGAAAGAAGCGCCGTTTGGCTTTATTTTAATACCGTAAATGAAATCAAGCTGTATGTTTTGTAAAAAGCCGGTTAAATTCAGTGGAAACACAACAAATTTATCTAAGCACATGCAAAACCATGAGCAAGAAAACGTCGAGCCACAGAAACGGATAGAGGAGACGAAACTTCTCTCATTGCCCCGACAGACCCACAGACTGATGTCTCTGACTGAGGCGTTTCAGTCCTCCAGAATAAATCCAGGTAGATCAGAGTGTTCATCTTCAGCAGCAGTTCATGTTAACTTTCAAAGTAGATATTATCTATCATTTGTTACTGGAGCCCACACAGAAAATGTAATTAAGACCTTGAAAGAACCCAGTACATATATCCTATTAAAAAGTGTTATTTAAGATAAGATAACATTAGCTAATCCTTTATCCCACGACGGGGAAATTTATAGGATTAAAGCAACAGGCAGGTGCACACAACACAGACACAATTACATAAGGATTGAAAGATATAAGAGGTGGATTAGGAAAAAAACACTATGAACATATTATTATTATTATTATTTAATTGTAATAATAAAAGAAAAATCACAAAACCTGAAAGGTCAACAGTTTCATGATACATCAAGCTTAGGGACTGGCTAATATACAGCAGGTCAAAAAAGGCCATATTTTGGCTGCAGTGCTTGCTGTTCTCTTATAAAGAAAAGATCAACTAGTGCACTAAATTCAATAGATGGGTTGAAAATATCCAGTATAAAATACAGAGATTTCCAATGCATGAAGTATACAGTTAAGTTGACTTTTTTTTGGTGTGTGTGTGTGTGTGTGTGTGGTGGCGGCAGGTGTAGAGGGGGGGCCCAAAGAGACTGCGTTGTCCCGGGCCCTAGCAAAGCTGTCAGCTGGCCTGGGCCTGGATACTAATGCATGTCACACTTTTCAAACTAAAAGTAAAAAATGTTGAACCATATATCTTTTCCTTCCACATCAAAGTCGTGCATTGCATTGTGAGTTGGTCTTCTACAGAAAATCTCAATAAATGACTGAAAATCAGAAAACCTTGAAGCAGTATGATGAAAATGAATTATCTTCTGCACCATATTTTGGAGCTTACTTTAGTTTCTTCTTGAAGAAATCTCTTATACAGTGCTGAACTTTTCAGGGAATATCCGTTTTACTTGTATATATTATTCATAGAGCTTGTCACATAATTTTCCTCTCAGCTGTGGAGGCAAGTATTAAATAAGTCTCTGTCTAAGTTGAATATGGTACATATTTAGTGTTTATAACCCCTTAAAAATAGAACATCATGAGCAGGGAAATAAATTTAAACTTGGCAGAACACATCGTTTAAATGCCTTTTGAATCAAAATGTTTTTATTCAGATTAGTGTGCCACATTGCTGACTTTACATATAGGAAGCAGTCAGATGAGATGAATCCTTTTACATTTATTACATTGACAAATGTCCCTGTTTAGTACTTTGCTATCTACCTGTGAGCCATAAATATGTCCACAAAACCTTTAATAGCTTTGTATAATAACCATCTGGAATATCTCTGTTCCCTTATGTTCAGTTCTGCTCTTTTGTTGGAAACTTAGTGTCCTGGTTGGTCTGTAAAGTATCCAGAAGGTTAAACAGGTAGTAAATTTTTTTCAAGACACGTTTGAATCACAGGGCAACTTACTAAATATGGTCTGTTACTGTACAGGTTGTATAACTCAAGTCATGATGAATCGGTTTTGGTCATTACCATTATAAAAAAAAAACAGATTTTGTCAGGACTGTTCTGAAATAATGCATGGTCTTACTAGTTTCAAATATTTTTCTTCAAGTAAAAAAGAAAAAAGGGTCACCATCTCCCACCCTAATATATATAATCACACCAGCTCAATGCATGATGATTATGTGAAGAATTGCTGGTTGGGTTATTACCATTGTAATTTTTTCTTATCCAATATTATATTTTCCTAACATTGTGTCAACTTGAAAATCCACCACCCATCTTCGATTTAAACACAAAGAGAGACAAACTCATGTTGATCCAGTGCCGTAACCATGAGAATCAGGGCCATGCTGCTAATGCATGGTGCCGTTTTACAAATTAGATGTTGCAACACGTTGTGCCGACTGTACAGTGAAAAGCAAAAATAAGCAGTCATCTCCTTTTCAGTACTGCTGCTGACAACCAGGATGTTAATGTGACATGAAGATTTTTGGCACTTTGTGTTTAGAAATGTGTAATGAAAATATCTTTAGCTTATGCAGACAGAACAACCAAATCAGTGAGCTAAATTGACTAAACTTGATGGTAGGGTTGGACAATATGCACTTTTTAATATCGATAGACTTTATAAAGATCCTTGAGCTGCAATATAATCATCTTCCTAAATAGGCTTGTGATGTTGCATAATCGCCGCACGCAATTCAGGATGTTTTTGTTTGAAATGCTGCTTTGATCCAAATCATTGATCAAAGTAGTTCCTTTATGATTGTGGTATTGCATTTACGGTTATTGCAATGATGAATGGGATTGGATGTGTTGTGCAGCTTGGCTCAACTTCTACACTGAAAAGTGGTCATCTGGGAGAAAAAACAAATCTGTATATATTTTTTTTCTCCTAAGGAGGAAATACAGTAACAGGCCTATTTAAATGTGAAATTAAATGTTTGTTGAAATCATGACGTGGACTGAATATTTGGTGTAAAGCTCTTGGGAGCTGCTGTGGTAGCCGTCTGAAAGTAGAGCTCAGAGAACTAGATTGAAACGCAGATGTTCCCATAAAGTAATGTCTACAGAGTCAAGTTTCAAATATAGCCATGCCTACCAGCATTACAGATGTCAGAGTTAGAGGTGTTTACTACAATGGAGTCTAGCCTTTCCTTGTGAGGGCAGTGAACCTGTTTGGGGTTTGTCTACAGGAAGCTGGTCTGTCAGGTCAACGCATGCTGACAACTTTAAACGCAGTTTCTGTTCTAGAAGGTGGCAAACCTATGTTCCCTTCATCTTAGATAAAGATAACAGATTTAGACATTAATATCTCTAAGCACCACCTCTGTAACAGTCTAGAGATGTTTCATTGTGCACAATAAAGCACACTTTCCCGTTTTTAAACCTGTTCCAGTTTACTGTTCTATTAGTGGTGTAAAAAGTAAAAAACAATTAAATTAAGTGGCTTAGGTTCAGGACGTGCTCTAATCGAGCAGATTTATAGGGTTTCTGACTTTACAGCATCACATAAAACAAGTTATCCCACAGCACTTTATTAATCTGGCAAAATTATCGCTGGAATTATTGCCGCTGTGTTATAATAAGATGTTCTTTGATGTTGGGATTTCTCCACCTACAGTCTTTAAGCACCTTTTGATAACAGGATTAGGTTATTTCCATACAAACTCTACTAATCTGATGCTATCTCAGGTTGTTCTGGGACCTCTCTCCTATATTTACATTTTAGGGCCTGAGTGCTATCTACACCAATAATCACTGCAGCAATACTTTTACACTTGCAAAGGTCAAAGGTCATTGTCAAAGTGAAGACAGTAATTTAAAGTGCCTCATATTTAAAACCTTTAAACTTTTTGTCATGTTACAACCACAAAGTGGATTCTTAGGGATCTTATATTGTTACTATGTAATTATAAAGTGGAAGGAAAATGATTCATAGTTTTTATTCAATTCTTTCACAAATACAAGTCTAAAAAGTGGGTGTGCATTTGTATTCTGTTCATTTGAGTCAATGATTTATATCTATCTGTAAGGGTATGTTTGACACACTAGAGAGTGAACCTTTGTCTGTTTTTTGTAAAACATCGACCGGGTACATCGTTTTTCAAGGCTTGCCAGGATTTCTCAATTGGATCTAGGGTTGTACTTTGACAGGGCTATCTTAATGCACCAGCATGAGTTTGATCTAAACCATTACATTGTAGCTCTGGCTGAATGTGAAGGCTCATTGTCATAGGGGAAGGTTAAGCTCTCATACTCAAGTCTTCTGGAGCCTCTTAGAGATTTATCTACAGAACTGTATACATTTAAATACACTGCTCACAGAAATTAAAAGAACACTTTGAAAACACATAAAATCTCTGTTGGAACCAAATCATGCTGGGTATCCATACTGATATGGAATGGGTAATGTGTTAGGAACAAAAGGATGCCACTGAAAATTATCAACCCACAGAAGGCTTCAAATTCATAGACCTTAGTCAAAAATGCGAGGTCTAAAAACATTAAATGAAATGGAAAAAAAAGGCTGGACTCCACCTGCAAAACCATTTCTGTTTTTAGGCTCATCTTATTATTGCCCCTTTAGTGAACCTGATGTGAATTTAATTAACAATTGTTGTTAATTTCCTTAGAAACTGGTGACAAAGTTTAGCAACCCCCTCTACTACTAAACTGACCAGATCAATATTCCTTAAGTCTATCCATCTCCTCATCAACCGTCAAATGCTGAAGAAAACCATCCCAACAGGATAATGCTGCCACCACCATGTTTCATAATGGAAACAGGTTGTTCAGGGTGAAGTGCAGTGTTACTTTTCTGCCACACTGTCAGGGGCCAAGCAGTAAAGTATAAAGAACACAGATGTAGTTCAAAAGATGAGTTTTTATTTACCCAAAAAATATGAAAAATCCAAAACATAAACAGCCAGGCCAATAAAAGAGGTTACCTTAACCAACTAGACAGAAAGTCATAACTAACCAAACTTCAAACAAACATGAGACAAACTGACCTGCTGAGCTCACACATTAGGGGATTTAAATATAAAACATGCAGTCAACCAAAACCTATGACTTTGAATCTAGCCAAGGAGGGTAGCTCGGGATAGGATGCTCATTGTCTGCTAAATCTGAAGCATTTCCCATAGTTGCCTGATGAGGTGGTCTCCAAAGTGCTGGTCCTGGCTTTATCATATCCTTCTGAAGGCTTTGCTCCAACATTTTATGAGGGGAACCACTTTGGAGGCAGAAACATTTTCCTCAGCAGACAGCTCAACAGTGGCGTCATAAAATGGAGACAGCAAAGAAAGGCACCCTCCAACAATGTTGAACTCGTCTGAGGTTAACAAAGGGATGTCAGTTTTTGGGCCAGCTGCACCTTACCTATACATAAAGAAACTGAAAATACAGTTCTTGATAAGCAAATCTAATGAATCTTAAGAATATAAGATTTACCTTACGGTATTAGGAGAAATCAAGTCGAATATTGCCAGATAGGTGAAATCCTCCTCTTCCTAGCTGGCTACATCCTCCATCATCTCCTCACTCTCTTCAATCTCCAAGCTCCTCCTCTCACCTAAACTTTACAAACTGTCCCCAAACTATGAAAAGTCGATCCAAACTCTACTATGAAAGCTATCAAAATGATATCCAAAACCTGAACTAACCACAACTCTTCAAATGAAGCAAGCCCCGGTGTGCGCTTTCTGGAAACGCCCCCTCCATTACTGGACACGAGCCTCGAAGCCTCGGCTCATCTCATAGCATCCCTAATTTTGATCTTGCAGTATTGATATGTGTGCGTGGCTTATAAACATTGTACGGTGTGATGAAGAAAATAAACTAATGTAGTAAACAAAAGAAAACATAATGGATGAGAAGATGTATTTGAAGGATTGACTGCAAAGCAAACTAAAGTGAAGCAAAATAGTACTAAGGTGTGGATCTTACCATGTGTGGCTTGCCATCACACACACGTAGTGCTATGTATATGAAGCCAAAAGTTCAACTTGCTGTCATATGACCACAGCACTTCACCACATCTTCATTCTTCTACATGAATTTTTGGCAAACATTAATCTCTGTTGGAGCTTTCCTTTAAAAATTTTCATGATGTCCATAATTGTAGAGTAAAAAATTGTTGTCCGTTCAACAGATTCTCCCACCTGAGCTGTGGATCCCTGCAGCTCCTAGTTATCATGCTTTTCCTGATAAATGTTCTCCTGCTGCACAAGATGTTCAACACTCGGGATATCGGGTTATGACCTAACCTCATTTTAAAACAACTCTCTCCCTGATCTGTCTGCTGTCTTCTATGGTTTTCCCGATGCTGTTTGTTCACTAATGTTCTCTAAAGCCTCTTTTATACCGGCTCCATTTGGCCCGCTCATACTCAGCTCCACCTGCTTTGCGAGCATTTCATCCCTCCTCAGGAGGTGGTACAACCGGTACAGGTAGTACAACTGAGTAGGGCTGAAATGTGACATGAACAGACTGCTGTTCACTGATTGGCCACAGGGCGAGGAGAAACAAGAAGTTTTTGTCTGAGGGAAAACAAACTAAAGAGCAGCAACATTAATATTTAGGACCACCATGAACAAAGTGGGCCAAACCAAAGTATATTTTTACAATTTACAAAGCATGAACCACTACTAAAGGAAACAAAAGAAAAGAAACGGACACTTCAGCTTTCTGCACACGGACGCGCTGTATTTAATCTAAATCAGATTCACAGATTTACCAAGGCATTTCATTTTACACACCCGGGAAGCTGTTAAGTTTTGTCTCTAAAGAGTGCTTGGTTCAAACAGTTGTTCAGAATTGCTAATTGAACCGCTGTGTACTGGAGGAGGGGGAAGGCAGAGAGGAGCTGCCCGATCGGACAGTTCCTCTCTGCATCTAACCCAAAGAACAGTCCGCCAAGTCAACATAGTGTGAATATCCAATATCCAACCTATAAAAATAATTTCACTGCAATCAAAAGTGTGCGGTGTTGCACTTTAAAGTCCTTATCATCGTTCTCGCCATGGCTGAGACATGAAGCTCCTCATAAAGTCCTAAATTGTATCTCCATAAGGCAAACTTTAGAGCATATGTATGATTATGTAATTTATTTACTTTTTAAAAATTCTTTAATGTTTCTTGCTGATTTCTTTAAAGTTTCAAAGTCACACAGTAATGCTTAATAGCAGCAGCGCACACAACACTGATGGCTGGAGTTGGGGCTAAAGCCACCCCCAGGAGGCGTTCACCACCGTCGGGCTATACCGTGTCTATGGAAAACCAACAGGGGTAGAATAGAGCAGAGCCCAACCAAGCGGAGCAGTGCGGGCGGAGTAGAGTAAAGCCGGTGGAAAAGGGGTTTAACAGACCTCTGCAGCCTTGACAGCACAGTTGGATTTATACTGAGATTAAATTACAAACAGATGGATTGTATTTACTATGAGGGCAGTTAATTGCACTGGAGTTTATTTATCCAGGGCTATCAGAGCAAAGGCAGAGAATAAAAATGGCGCTACACTTTTCAGATTTGAATCTGTCAAAATCATTGAAGACTGTGAATCACTTTTCTTCAACTTCCCATTTATTAGCTCTTTTTTATCGATCAACCACATAAAAACTCAATACAGTACATCAAAGATTGTGGTTAAGGGGCATAAATATGAGGTACTGTTGGTGCAGTTGTAAAATGTGTCTTCAATTCAGTATTTTTTTTTATTTAATTCAGACAGATTCTCTCTCTATTTCTATTGGTGTTTTTATTTGCTAATTAGAAGAAGAAATAAGGCATGGCAGTAAACAACTCATCACAAGATGAAAATGACTTTACCCCTGTAGTTAAACTGACCCTTGAGGGTAACTCTGTTTGGCCTCACCGGCACAATAAAACTTACAGCCATGGCTGTGAAGGCCTTTAAAGGAGTGTAATAAAACAGACTCTTCCAGATATTTCCCTTGAAGCCGTTGCTTTCTTGTAATGATGCCTGCATCTAATAATCATCTACCATAAAGGAAAATCTGACTGTATGTTCCCTGTGGGACATCTTTAAATAGCTTCTTCTCTAAGCCAGTTACTCAGAAAGCCAGCAGCTTTACTGTATTTGGAGCCAGAACATGTTTTTTTTTTTTTTTTTGGAGTGGGGACAAACGTATGGAGTAGCTCATCCACTATTGATCCCAAAGAGTCAGTTACTCTCTCCAGTGAGTTCAGCTTGTTCTAAAAATTAGAATCTAAAACAGGAAACTGAATAAACGTGACGTCCTCCGCTCACCGTATTATTACCAGACAAGATGTTATTCTAGGTGACTTGTCCCCGTTAGAAGTGGGAAAATGCTGCAGAGCCATATGTGGCAGGAACCCATTTGAATTTCATTTCATACGAGTCGAACTCCTCTTGATGCCTCAACATGAAAGCCCTCGGGTCTCTTCTCGGCCACGACCGCTGGCCCCCGTGAAATGGGCTCATTGAGCTGTGAGGTACAAAGAGACACTACAGCGCCTGGCAATCACCAAATGCATCCGATGCAGACACAGACAAGCTGCTTCATATTAACAATGCACTGTGTAGTGGAGAGTATAATAAATATCACTCTTATCTTCATGACCTTGGTGGAAAGGATCCCGGTGGGTGGTGAATACGGATGTCTGCGTTTTTTATACCATAATTGGGATGGTGAGGCAGATCTATCTGAAGGGAGTTTCCTGGCTTTTGCCTCCCAAAAGACCGTAGTAACTGAAACCCACACATGGAGATGAACTACTGAGGAGAGAAAGGCAGAGGACAAAAAAAGGAAAGAAAACACAGATTGTAGTGCTGAGTGTCCATCATTATAGAAGATATGCTGCTCAGGGCTTTGAACCGGTTCATGGAACGAAAACGAAAACCGGGAACTTTTTGTATTTTACAGGGAACAGAAACGAAACCGGAAACGTTATTATTTTTTATGTTCTGGAACTGGAACACTTATTTAAAAATAATGGTAACCGGTTAATACCGGTTTTATTTCGTTCCTCAAAGTTTTCGTTGCCTAATTAACTAAAAAAAAAAAAAGTAATTATTTTCCTGCGCACGTTACCATGACGGCTGAGGTTCACTTCCTGTGTGACATCACATCACACATTCGCTGACTGAATGGAGAGAGAGCGGTGTCTCCACTAGAGCTACACATCTTAAATAAGAGGTAAATTACGATCCATCGTTAAGTAAAACGCTCATTCCAAACAGCTGACAGGAACGAAATTAACCGTTCCGGGATCAGTATTTTTTTGTTCTAACCGGTTCGGGAACGTCAATTTATTGGTGGAACTCATAACCGGAAACGTTATAATTCCGTTTCCGATTGGGAAAAAAAATCGGTTCAAAGCCCTGATGCTGCTATCTCTCTCAGCCTTGAATACAAGATAGGAAATAATTCTAATCTAAATGTTTAAATTTGTGGCTAACCCTGGTAATGTGTACAAGTTTCAAAGTCAAACAAAGGAGTCAGTTAAGAAAAAAAAATTATAACAAATTTGTCAAACATAGATGAATGAAGCTGTCGCTACATTGTTTGGAGGTGGGATAAAGGTGATTCTGTGAATTCCAAACTAGACATGCATTATTCTGTCATTTATTGTTCAAACAGGAGATGAAAATGATTGCGGCAAAAACTAGTTTACTTTTCAGACCCCGAAAACCCATTGGGTTTGCCGCTTTCGCTGTCGGAACTATTTTTACACTTTTAGTTCCTTGATGGCATCAATAAATGCTGTGTTGAAACGATTTAAGGTTATCGCTACACACTGAATGTAAGCATGTGTTTGGCTTTGCCCTAGAATGACCGCTCCTGTTCTTTTATAGAGACAAAGTCCTCCGGGCCTCAGCCAGGCGTGAACAGTGAGCTGCTGCGATGGACACGCAGGTTGATGGAGGAGAAGTTAGACAACCAGACCTTGGATGAGCCCCGAGCAGGTGAGTCACTCTTTTCACCTGGACAGACGTCAAAAATCTCCCGACTGAATGCTCCACTGTCTTACCATGCTGGAAATGGAAACACGGGCATTTGTTAGATGTGATTTTATTTAGATGATAACCAAACAGATGTTTGTGTTTTTATGCAGCTAAGTTGTAAAGTCAAGATGTTTTCCTTTTGGTCAAATTATTCATTCTGTATCAGGCAGAAAGAATCATAATCACAATAATTTTGGTCAACGTTGAAATCATTGTTGATTGCTCAAAAAGAGAAACACCAAAAGGTGATTTTTTCCCCCCAATTCATTTTATTCTGAGTATATATTTCTGAATTTCAGTTTTATATTTTTCCAATATTTATTTTCCAACAACTGTCTAACTAAACAGGTGATAGAAGGTCATTTGAAAAAAGTTTGGGCACCTCATTAAATAACTGGTTCACATATCGATGTCTAAACTTGTTTTTATTTGCCTTTAAAAAAACAGGATTTGATTGCATCTAACCAACAAAAAACACTTTCTTTTACACACAAAACAAATGATATCAACAAAAAATAGGTTTTCTAACTGGGGAAAAAGTTAGCACACCCTACCTCCTAATTGCTAGCATTACATCCTTTAGTAGAAATAACTTCAGTGAGACGTTTCTTATAGGCGTCTACCGGTCTCTTAAATTGGTCTGGGAGAAGTTTTCCTGACTCCTTACTTTCAGCTGTGAGATTTTTGTGGGTTTCTTGCATGTACTGCCCCTTTAAATTCATCCCACGGCATCCAATAAGATCAGGAACTGGGCTTTGTCTCTACCCAAGGCTTTCCAGTTCTTAATTCTCAGCCAGTCCGTGGATTTGCTGGTATGTTACGTATGTTATTGGTAATTGTCGTGTTGCAGGGTCCAATTTATCTATAGCTTTAATTTTTTTTTACTCATGTTATCACAATTTTTTCAACAATATATAGAAGTCATGATGGGTTTTGTGATGGTGAGCTGGTAGGATCCTGGTGCAGCAAATCACCCACAAAACCGTGGCCCTTCTACCTCCATGCTGCACAGTTGGTATCAGTAACAATAATTGTCAGGTAACAATAATAGTTTACTATAATCACTCATTAAAATGAAACATACATTAAGATTACTTTATGAAGTAATGTATGCATTTTTACACATTGGTAAAGGGCTTGTACTTGTATAGCACTTTAACTAGTCCAGACGTGGTTGTGTCAGAACAAAATAACTCACCTCCAGCATGCTCTCACTTTTAAGATAGCTGTGTCGTTACAACGAAGCACTTCCTTATCCGTCTTATTTACTCCCTACAATGTGCTTTGCATATTATGTTGTAATTTGTAGAGGACCTTGGCATATAGTTACTCTTTAGATTTGACTACAAAGATTATAAATATAGATTAAAAAAAATATTGAAAACCCTTCTTACTTAGAGTGAGAAGAAATTCTTCTGAATCACATTTAGTGCATTTAAGTGAAGGAATGGGCAATATGAACACATGGATTAACAGATGTTAAAGCCATTCAAAGACAAGATAAAAATGGCTTTGATTCAAATCTTAATTGCTTTCTATTATTTAATATAAGCTTATATTTTATTTTTTTTTCAGTTTTGAGAATAATCTATAGCAGCTCATAAAGCTGCTGCATGTTGAATATTTTAATGTTCACGTGTGAAATTAGGCTCTAAAACAGTTCAGGATTTAAATCCTCACCTACGCAACGCAGTATTATAAGCATACTTAAAGCTATAGTGGATGATCACCTTATCTATTGGTTGTCCCACATGCCAATCACTGTGATGTGCTCACGTAATGCCAATGTGCGTGCTTGTTCCTTGCTAGTTTTCCTCTTGCTGCGCATGTGCAATTCTATTGTTTATGTATCCAGTTAGCTTCGGTGTTAGCCGTTCATTTTAGCTCCATTGTTCTCACTGTATACTTTGAAAATTGCTGAGAGTTGCAAGAAGCAAACTGTCTTGCAAGTTTATCAAAAGAACAGGAAGGTCACAGAAGAAAGAAATAAGACCAGAGTGGATATGGGAGATTTTTTCACGCGATCCCCCTGAGGAGCGGAAGGTAGCAGGTAAGATGGTCTTGGTCATGCGCAGTTATTCAAAAAGGGACTTGGCCGTTTCTTAGCTACTTTTCCTGAAAAATCTTCCACTGTACCGTTAGAGGTGTTTCTGATCAAATTTTTGTTTGATGGACAGTTTAAGCTTCTCCCTCCACATGATTTTCTTTTACATAATATAAAATACTAAGAATACAACAGTTTGTGGTTGTGCCGTGACAAAATGTAGGAAATGGGTATGAATGCTTATGCACGGCACCGCAGTCCGGATACTAAAGTCCTACATGAAAACCTTTGTCCCAGAGGTTTCAGAGGTCATGCTGCAATAAAGATTTTTGTTTTTTAATAAAAGATCATGAGCAACATATTTTCCATTCTTTTGACAGTGTAAATGCTAGAATGATGGGCTTTAAAACTTTGTGTTGTTTTTTTTATATTGGTAGTTCCCGTGCCTTTTACATTGGTCAGTATTTACATTATTTGGCCTTATATTTTAAACAGCTGTCCTTTAAATTAGTAGGTATGCATCATATGTTCCTTTTGAAAACAAGGAATTTCTAAAATGTTCTAAATTGTTCAGTGTTTAGATTTTTCTGCAACACTATCACAGAGTTGTATTGTGAATGGGGGGAAAAAGTGGCAGAGACCTCTGTTTCTTCCCTGCGTGCTATCTGAAAGGTCATGCAGACTACACATTGTATTTGTTTGTTACATTGTCCAGGTTGTGCACGAAAATACTCCAGGGGGCCGACGCACACATAAAAGAAGGCTGGGCAGAGTCAGAGTCAAAATAATTTCCCAGGTGAACTGATTTTTTTCAGATTCAGTTATTTTGTTTTTCTTCGTGAGCCCTGGAGCCGTCAGTATAGTTAGGTTAGATTCAAATTGCTCCTAATAAAATCATCACTGAGGCACACTGCCATAACTGACCTATGTTCATCTGGCTCCCAAACTGATTTTGTGGCTTGGCTGATATGAGCCGCATTCATCAAAGCCGACACTTATATTATAAAAAATTTAGATAGTAGATTAAATGACTTTATTGTTGTGTGTGCTAAACCACAGACTTAATAGTAATACTACAGCACAACAACAATCCATTGATGTACTTGTAGAATCAAGTTTTACATTTATAATATCTGAAGTTACTCTGTCATTGTGCCAATATTAGCCTGTCAGTCACAGCGCTCCATTGTATGCAATACTACCCCAGTATTGTCGAAGTCTGACTACACAATGTGAGCTAGCCATATTCTTCTAGAAACATATGCAAATGAAGCTGGGTTAAAAATAAACAGTGCAAATGGTTTGCCCAGATTGCACTTCATCTAAATCCAACTCCCTGGTGGGTGGTGTGAAACCTGAGAGAATATGTGCGCAGTGAATACAGTCAAGCTCCGTCATTTCAGATTTCAGTGAAACATTCTTTCATGACCTCATGAGCATGCAGGGCATGTTTACGAAACACACAAAAACGTGACAAAGACTGCAGTGCTGTTAAAGAGCCCCTATTGGACTTGCTTACAAGTCCACAATCTTGTTTGGTTTGAATTATCTACTTATTTCCTGATTTAATGGTCTAATGCACAATATTTCCTCAAGCTGAACATTACTTTAACACCTCATCTCTTTTTATCCAAAAAAAAATAAAAAGTAAGTTCACTTTGCCGTAATGGGTCAACTAATGACATTGGTGCCGACAAGTCTGGTTCATTTCAAGCTAGTGTTTGGCATTCAAAGCAAATTTACGTGTAAATGTTCTCATGATTCCTTGAAATCATGAGAACTACGGTACTGATTTCCGCTTTTCTTTTATGTTTCAGATCATCAAACTAATTGCAATGTCCAATGAAGTTAACCTGTGTAAATAAAAACTGCAGTTTTCACACGATGATTTGTTTTATTAAAGAGAAAAAGTGAACCAGACCCACTGCCAGAGCTATGGATTCAACAATGTCCTTAAACAGGATCCGTCTGACAACATGAAGTAAGCTGTCATGGCCCAAAGTTAAGACATTTAAGAAGAGATAAAAAAGACTTGTAAATATTATAAAAGTGAAATTTTTTTTCAACAAAAATATTAAAGGCATTTTACTGCCCCACTGTCTGTAGCACATCCATCTCTGAGATTACATAAGAGGTGTTTTCCTCTTAACCCATGGCAAAATTTTGAGACTCACTTTATTTCTCCAGTTTTGCTCAGTGCATCATTTACATTCTGCTTCCTTATAACACAATTAAGTTTTATTGAGTTCCTGGTTGCTAGCAGATCTGCATCATTATCTCCTACAAAGACACAGGCGTAGATACTTCATTGTGGTAATACACTGGAGACAAGGAAGTGAACAAAAGGCTGGACAGGTACTATTAGAAAGAGCGCCAAGTACGGCTCCAGCCTCAGGTTTCTGCGCTCTTCCTCAGCAGGCCGCCTGACAGTGATTGTATAATCTGTGGTGTGATTAAAAAGCCCACCCCGGACCTCTGGGGATATTATCTTGGGGATTGCTCTGCAACATCCAGCCACAGAATCTCTTTCTCTCTGTTTATCTCTCCGCTGCTTAACAGGATGGAGACAGCGCGATCCGGCTCCGGCTGACAAGCCTCCGAGACCGCTGTTACTAGGCAACTGAATGCTAAATTTTGAAAGCCAGACAATTCTGTCTTTCAAGCATTAAAAGTGCAGAGAGAGAAGACCCAAAAATAGACCAGCGGTTTTGGGGCAGGGGGGGGGGGGGGGGTCAAAGAATCTAAACGATGTAAATGAACTAAATGGCCTGCAGCGTGTGTTGTTGTTGAGATTTGTTATGTTGTTTATTTTGGCACGCGGAGGTCAGCTGAGAATAGTATTTTTCCACTGCCGTGTTTTAGGGGAATTTTGGGAGAAAGTATTGAGAAACTGGCAGACAATAGACTGCCTTTAAGACGTTGCCCTCATCAGGACAGTTTAGTAGGTATTACATTTTTTTTTTATTTTTTTTTTTCCCCATGAAAAACTGTTTTAGTGATTAGATTCTAAATGTGAAAGGTTTGTCATAATTTGTCATCAAGTGATGATGTTTTTGGTTGGGGTTTTTTCGACTTTGTTATTGGTGATGCAAAGCTACCTCTGTTCATATTCCATTCTCCTCTGTCACAGCCGTGTACACAATGTTCACTGGTCTGTCCAGTGAAGCCCTGCTGTCGGCTCATCAGCCTTGTTTTCCATTCACCTCAAAGCAAAAGGAATCAAAGAACAAATGCATAATTGAATTTACAATACACACCTGGATGAAATATATATATTTATTTTATTACTCATGAAAAATGCAGCTGAGTGTGTGTTTTTGGAGACACTCGGCCCCAGTTTGCTTGGTGCCTGATATCCCAACACTTGACATGACAGTCAGTGCCTTAGCCTGACTCCAGGACGCCCTGCAGATTTTCAGACTGATATCTTTATCTCGTACCACCCGCTGCTTGTCATTCAGCTCTGCTCCGGCCTCACAGCTCTGCTTCTCACAATAGCAGCATTTTTTGCTTTCAGTGGTCTCTGAAGAATTTGATTTGCGATATGATTGGAGCTCTAATGCACTGCAGAGGCTTTATGAGGACTGCTCTACAAGCAAATTATGATCAGATTGTCTATTGAAGTCATATTATGGCCCTTTTTCTTAAGTTGACTAAGTCTCCTTTTTTTTTTTTTGCACGAGAGAGTGGGGATGATTGTTTTAACAATTTATAGTAGCTGTCTAAGAGAACCTTTAGTATTCAATATTGCAGACATCATCAGTTACAAGTAAAGTTTTACTCTAATACACTGAGACGTTAGCTCCAAATTACCCAGAGATTCAGTTTAAGCCTATTCCTTCTTTGAGACTTTAGTAGAAATGTTCCTGTTAATTTTAAACATCTATAACATGATTCAGCAGCCTGCAGCTCTGGAGGGGCAAGTGGTTCTTTAGACCCTCCCCAGTGGCTCTTTGTAACTTTGGGCAAAAACAATAAAAAAAAGCAACTGACTAACGTTTTTAAATACCAAAATGAAACAGCTTTTCTAGGTGTTTTCATCCCATATTTACAGAGAATTTACACAACAGAATAAAACAATAAATCTAGAATGTTCTATTGAAGAAAATGTATTTACTGTCTTTGTAAATTTAATTTTGTTATTTTAAAAGCTAGAAATAGAGATACATATACATTTTCTATAGTGTATAGTAATAAAATTGTTTTTCCCCCCAAAGGGTTATATAGCTTTTTCGGCGCTAAACAATTTATTTTTGTTGTTGTTGGACTAAGGGCCTGAATGGCTCCTTAAAGGTTGTTGATCCCTGGTCTACAACACTGGTGTTGGATTTCTGCTGGTAAAACCCAGGAAATCAGGATCTCCA